>JAQQZS010000004.1:20052262-20065949 GCA_030068045.1 Platyallabes tihoni | reverse complement strand
TATTGTTGCTAATGCAAAATGATTATACGTATGTCAATTTGTTCACACCAATTTTTTTATTTTCCTGCTAATTGGAAGCATAAATATATTTTCCACATAAAAGTTGTAATATGTGAAGGGTAATTAGACTCATGCCATTAGACTTACAAACTGTCTGTGCTGAACAGGGGGAGCAGAGCGGAGGGAGAACAGCAGGTCTGGGACAGATCCGATGGATGTGCTCGGTGAAAATGAGGCCTTGCAGCAGTTTTTTGATGGTGAGACCTACATAATGATTTTGTTGTTCCTAAACCTTATGTCTCTGTAAAATAATATGGCTGAGAGTTTGAGTTCAATTACACAAAATGTATTAAAGTAATATCTTAGCTTTAAGGAATGTTGCTATAATGTGTACAGGATAATAGCTAATCAGCTAATATAATAATAGCTAATTAATTGCTTTTCTTGTCTAATGCACAACAATCTCTGCTTTTGCTTCAGGACCTCTTTACTCATTCTCTTATACATGCAGTGTGTTGTAACACATTCAACAAACAAAAGTTGTAGGTAATCCCCTACAAATCAAGCTGCCAAGCTTCCTAAGCCCAACCCTAACCTCACCCTCGGAAGCTGATGTGGAACTGGTTAAAGTGAAAAATTCCCACGCAAGCTGTTATACAGCATGGATTTTATAGGAGTAGCTGATCAGGGTACGTCAGGTTAAAGAATCTAGATCAGGTCCAGGGAGTGTCTTTTGCTTCCTGTACGTTGTTCATGTTCTCTTTAGAACAGTACAGTAGGCATGCTGAAATAATCACATTAACTGCACATTAACTGAGAAAACGTGGTTTGAATAACTGTTGTGTGTACATGGTACATATGTAGACTGGCATCCCATCCAGGATGTTTTCCCACTTGGCGCTCGGTGTTCTCAGGATCAACTCTGAATCCGCGGTCACCCTGACCCGCATCGATTTGAGATACAGGAATGAGTGAATTTAATTGCAACATACTGTAAGTTCATACGTTCAAGGCCACAGGTCCATAAGTCAGAGAGCTATTAAGTCAAGGCCACAGTAATGCAGTAATAATGTACAGTACCTGTGGGAAAGCAGTATTTTATTACAGAGCCACTGTGTTTCATGTTTAGAGCTTTCCTTGGGTCAGTCTTTTGGATGGTGTCGGCTTTAACTATAACTCGTGTGGTTTCCTGATTAGATTTTTTTTTAGAAACAATGCAATATGTCATGTATTTTTTTTATAGAAATCTTTGTCCCACTGGGAAGAGATATTACTACAGGACATCATCAGGACCCTTTAAACTTTAGACAATCTTGACACCCCAGGCATATTTTAAACCTCATAAAAGCTAATGTGTCTTCATGGAGTAATTAGTAATGTGAGGATTATTTTGGTGAGGATGACCCAAAGACCACTTAAGGAGACTCAAGTCTACCTATGAGGACTAGGCTGCATGCTTGTTGGTGTACAAGAGGGGTTCAAGTCAAACCAGGACATCTTGTGAATGAAAGACTTGAAAGCTGCGGTAAAACATGTGAATTGTGGTAACATTTTAAAGAAGGCCGTACGTTCATGAATGATGATGAGTTTTTGAGGATTTTCTAGTAGAGCCCAGAATTCACGGGTCCATCAATTATGGCAAGTTGTCGAGGTCCTGAAATTCCAAAGCAGCCCCAGACCATCACACTACCACCACCATGTTTGGATGTTGGTATGATGTTCTTTTTATGGAATGCTGTGTTAGTTTTACACAAGATGTAATGGGATGCACAGCTTCCAAAAAGTTCACCATTTGTCTCATCAGTCCATAGAATATTTCCCCCAAAGTCTTGGGGATAATCAAGATGTTTTTTGGCAAATGTGAGATGAGTGTTTGTGTTCTTTTTGGTCAGCAGCGGCTTTTGCCCCAGAACTCATGGATACCATTCATCCCATGGATCCCATTTTTTGCCCCCAGTCCCTTTCTTATTATTGAATCATAAACACTGACCTTAACTGAGGCAAGTGAGGCCTACAGTTCTTTAGATATTGTTCTGAGCTCTTTTATGAGCTCCTGGATGAGTTGGCCTCTCCTGGGGAGTTTCAAAACTGTCCTAAGTTTTCTCCATTTGTGGATAATGGCTCTCACAGTGGACTCCTAAATCTCCAGGGGTTACAAAGCCATACAAGGCTTTGTAACCCCCTCCAGGCTGATACTGTACATGTTAATTACTTTGAGGAATGAGCAGGAAGACTTACGGTATTGAATGTAAAGCTCTGTATTCATGTGTTTTCTGATTTGCAGGCCATGATGTCAGTGGTGTACTGGACAGTGCTGTAGTGGACACCAGCTTCCTAGAGCAATACCTGAGCAATGATATTGACCCCCCTTTGTGAGTACTAAATGTATTTTCTTTCATACTGTAAATTACTAGTGTAAGTACCTGTCTTTGAGGGGAAAAGAGTTTGTAGAAACAGTTAAAAGTTTAAACCTAAACATAATCTGATCAGCTTTAATGTAATCAGTGATATTATTCTTTCAGGATGAAGCCCACATACTGTACTTGTCTGTCTTTCTTTCTGTACGGTAGAACTCTCTGCCTAACTTATTAATACAAAGAAATAAAATATTTTACATTTGAGTAACCTATGCCTTGTTTACACTAAGTTGTACTTCTTTCATTTGTCATACAGTACACTCCATGTTCGGTAATCAGAGAGTTAATTACAGATGAGAAATCGAAAAAGTAGATCAAGATGTAGTTTTTTTTAAAGATGAAACAAAGATATCATTGAAAGAGCTATGTACTGTATAGACAAAACCTTTCTTTTATTTATATAGATAGGTGGCTTAATGTACAGTTTAACGACTATCATTTGTCTACTCTGTAATGTCAAGGTCACATTCCTGTTATGTCACTACTCTTATGGATGAATTTCTGTAATTATCAAGAGTATAATGTGTATTATTGTTATAACACAGTGCTGTTGAATGCAATACTTAGATATGAGAAACTGGCTCTTCTCAGTCTTATAAAAGAGAGGTTGGTGAATAGACAACAGTTTATAGCTGTTATAAAACAGGAATTAACTTGTTTTGCAGACGTTCCACAACATGACAAATAAAAAGTCCCAACATGTCCTTCTTCATTTAAAAGAAATGCTTCGTCAGATTGCTGTGATATAATTGAAAGAAAAAAAAGCTATTGGACTGACTGTGGTGTAGTTCAGGGGTCTTTTATCTTAATCTTATCCACAAAGAGATGATGTGGTCTGGCCTTTATGGATGAGATTGAAGTTCCCTGGTTTTGAAGTGATAGGAAAATATAGAGTAGGGTTCAAATTCGAAGGCGAAATGAGAAAACTAGAACATCAGCTGGTCTTTAGATTAGTGGCTCGATTTATTGATATTTTTATTGTATGCTTTAAATGTTTGTTTTTACAGTATGTTACCCGAATCACCTCCAGATTCAGGTTCAGAACCTTGTTCTCCTCCACAGATTCCAGGTAACAACCAACCAAAAGCAACATGTTTTTGCATGAAACTTATCCATTTTTGAGACATGCTTTGTCATACTGTCACTTTTTTCTCCTCCAGATGTCCACTTTGGCCCTGACTTATCTACCGATCAGCTGGGTCCAGGTCTGCACAATCTAACAGGACAGACTCCTGCTCCTTTCTGTCATCTTAAAGCTCCACCTTCCTCTCAGTTTGACTTGGGAAGCTCCATGAAGCATATACGGACCAAAGCACCTGCTACAGCACAGACTGTGTGTGATTCATCTTTACACTATGCGTACAGCAGCCCGGCTGAGATCTACATTCAGACCTCCGCTCCACCAGTACAGCATGCTCCTATAGACACACCCAGAGGCTACACAGACGCTGCCACATCCAGCACATCTCCATGCCTCTTACCTCATGGAGTATATGTGGACCCATACATGGCCTCCAAACCTGGCCTGAATGCAGGGTGAGCAGTGTCTCCAAGTAGCTTGTGTTACTTTGGGACAGTGTTTGGAATGTTTGGGAAATCCAAGAGGAATTGGATGCTATCCGTTGTTTGTAAAAAAAAAAAAAAAAAAAAAAGAGTGCCAAAAAAAAAAAGGTTTCTGAATATATACTGTTAATATTGTGGAAAAGTTGTTTTTTCAATATTCTGGATTCAGTACATGCAAAGTTAAATATTTTAAGAATTTCGCCCAAATATAAGCCCAAATAATGAAATGCCCAATTTCTGATAAGTATGTTGTTCATTTATGCATTCAATACTTGGTCAGGGCTTCTTCAGCTTGAAGTTGTTCAGTTGTTTTTCATCTTCCTCTTTACAATAGTCCATAGATTCTATATGGGGTTCAGGTCAGGTGAGGTGGCTTGTCAATCAAGCACGGTAATACCCTGGTCATTAACACAATTAGTGGTAGTTTTGGTGCCTTGGGCAGGTGCTGCTGAAAAAGGAAATCTCCATAAAGCTTGTCAGCAGACAGATCCATGAAGTGCTGTAAAATCTCCTGGTAGTCAGCTGTTTTGACTTTGGGCTTGCTGAAACACAGTGGACCAAAACTATAAATGCAACAGTTGTACAGTAGCTCATTCACTGAAGACATCTGTATGTGGTGGATCTTAATGCACTGACTCCAGCCTCACTTTATTCCTTATATTCCTGAAGCTCTGCCAAGGTCTTGAATTAGTTTTGCTTGATAATCTTCTTAAGAATTCAGTTATCCCTGTTGCTTGTGAGCCTTTACCTACCACACTTTTGCCTTCCAGTCAAATTTCCATATATACAGTACCTGTTAAACATTTGGACACCTTGGTTCTGGACAGTACTGACAAGTGCATTTGCAAAACCCGTCAAGCATCATGATGAAACTGGCTCTCATCAAGACCATCCCAGGAAAGCAAGACCAAAACTTATCTCTGCTGCAGAGGAGAAGTTCATTTAGAGTTACCAGCCCCAGAAATCACCAATTAACAAACAGCACCTCAGATTAGAGTCAGTTTTACAGAGCATAAGTAGCAGACACATCTCAATATCATCTGTTCAACTGAGATTATTGCATATTTTGGATGTCCTCTGCATTGTTTTACAATGTAAAAAGAAATACAAATCAGGACAATGGAATAAGAAGGGGTATCCAA
Organism: Platyallabes tihoni; assembly: GCA_030068045.1. NCBI lineage: Eukaryota > Metazoa > Chordata > Actinopteri > Siluriformes > Clariidae > Platyallabes > Platyallabes tihoni. The sequence continues at coordinate 20,060,827 of JAQQZS010000004.1, read as the reverse complement.
ACTTTTCACCTGTAGTGTATGCTTCAGTACAGCACCCTCCGTAGCTTATGCTCCTTTTGGAGGGTGTCGGTTATCACCTTCTGGATTCATTCATTATGCTTACCCATTTTCCTGCCTCCAACACATCAACTTGAGGGCCAAAATTTTTGCTTGCTGCCTTATATATCCCACCCACTTTCACGCACCACTATAACAAGATATTGTAACTGATGCTACCGTGACAAGGGACACATTTTGATGGCTAGACAACTGGTTCAGAGCACCTCCAAAACTGCAGGATGTGAGATTTTACCGGAGCAAACGCTTTCCCCCTTAATCTGGCCAATATTTTCCTTAGTTTTATCATATCATCTTTATGTTTATGCTCATGGTATGTTTTTTCAGAAGTTTAAAAGACGAAGTTACTTAAAATAGGTGGATTGAATAATTGGTGGCTCATCCATAGACCAATTTACAACGCGATATGTTTTACTTCCTGCTGGATTATCCTTTTTTGAGAGGCCAAAACCAGCAATGTTTGCAATTTTGACAGATAGAGTGTGAATGGGTATTTCATTAATTCTTACTCTTCTAGATGTTGCACAATTGTGGGGTGGTGTGCTCATAAAGTTATTCACATACCTAAAAGTTAAAAAGGGCACCAATAGAAACCCATTGGGGTAGGAATCTCGCTGCCCCATGTTTGGGGGAGGAGAACAAATGAGATGTTTGAACAGGGTTGCAAGGATTGTGCCAAATTCCAAAAGCCACCACCATCTTGTTTCATAGCAAATAATTGAAATTTATTATGAAAGGGCAAAGTGCTATCGCAGGCAAAGTCTTATGCGGTGGATCAAATCTGTATATCAGCACCATGGTGATATTGTTTCACAGAGAAAGGCTGATATAAAAGAATAATAATTTGTGTTGTGCTAGTTTCAGGTCTGGGATGAATTAAGGATGATTTTTTTTTTTTTTTACAAAAATTTGGCAATGCCAGTTAATAACCACACATATGAATTTCATAAAGGATTAATTTACATGACATATTCATTACCACCATTTCTTTTCACAGTCAAATGTTACCTGAAAAGAATAAGAGAAAACGCTCAAACTCTTTTGACGTAAACACAGATGACAGCCAATGGCGAGACCAAGCGGTTTGGAACAAGCCTTCATTTTGTAGGTGTTTAACTATTAAATGACAAACACCATCATTTCTGTCAGCTGATTCATAATGGGAATAAGATTTGTAGCTTGAGTTGAAGTCTAAGTATTTCTCTGTTCTGGACATGGTCTGTCCACAGGTCCTGAAAGGAACCTGGAATGTGAAGTGCCAGGCTATGATGGTGATGTCCAGGCTGCAAGTCCCGCCACAACGTACCAGCTACTGAAATGGGAGCACTATCAACCGAGCCAGTGGAGCAGTCTATACAACAGCAGCTACCAAACTCTGTAAGTCTTTCCACTTGAATCACTCAGCCCCGAGTTTATCTAACATAAGGCATGAACGAGTGAGAAACAGGTGCAGATGAAGACATATGATCAGGCTGGTGATTAGTGTACTGGTGATGCTGATGTTGAATGACGAGAGGGGAAATGAGGTTGCTGCTGAGGTTGTTAAATAAACTATTAATTTAAATTGTATCTTTAGGCAGTTTGCAACCTGTCACAAAATTTGTACCCCTTTCCAATTAATCTACAAAATTTATTTTAATTTAACATGAAGTCTTGCTGGCTCAAGACATTTTCTTGAATTCTTGAATTCAATTCAATTCAATTTTATTTGTATAGCAATTTTAACAATTGACATTGTCCCAAAGCAGCTTTACACACAAATTTTAAGTGGAATTCTGATACAATGAATAAACAAATTGTTAGTAATTGATGTGCCAAAAATGCTGCATAAAAAGGTGGTAAATCTTATCTTAATATCCTTGGTATAATTAAGCTCTTGCCCTATCTAAACACATCAGTTGACTGAATATGACATCTTTTATATCGGTCATGCTCTTGACAGCCCTCCACCAGGTTACCATGTGGACACAGACAAAGGTTTCAGCTACTCGACAGCTGACGAAGCATTTGTGTGCCAGAAAAAAAATCATTTCCAAGTTACAGTACACATCGGGATGGCTGGAGACCCCAAATATGTGACGACACCAGAAGGTCCTATGCCGGTAGATGGCTTCCAAGTGAAAGTCTTCGGAATTAAGGTTAACATCTAGTACTTGTTTCTCTACAAAAATGCATTTCTTTGGTTACTCCAAAGATTAAAAAAAATAAATATATGCCTGTTTAATTAAATCAAATTGATTTTCTTTGCAGCTTGAGGCTCAGAACCACCACATCACCATCGAGCAGTCACAGTCAGACCGCAGCAAAAAGCCTTTCCTTCCAGTCCAGTAAATGTTCATTTTACACTTCTCTATTGGAATGATTTAAGACGTCTAAGGTCTAAGATCACAAGCTGGCATATCTTTTTCAGAGTAAACCTGCCTGGAAACAAAATCACCAAGATTACGCTTGGAAGATTACACTTCAGTGAAACCACTGCTAACAACATGAGGAAGAAGGGCAAACCCAATCCTGACCAGAGGTGATCATACACATTTGTGAATGACTGAATGAAAATAGACTGTATTTAATGTGAAATGTACAAGTCATTTAGCTCTAGGAAAGAAACTGTGTTCTATATTCGGTTTTGTGTTTGGGAGATTTTTTTCAGTTTTTTTTGTTTGTTTGTTTTTATTGATCAGGTACTTCCTAATGGTTGTTGGACTTTTTGGTACCGTCAAAGAAAAGAGTTACCTGCTGGTTGCTAATGTTTCTGAGAGAATCATTGTCAGGGTAAATACATCTTAAAATATAAAAAAAGTCATCTTTTTTTTGTCTAACTCCTTTACATAAACCTTACCTAAAGTCCCTTTGTGGAAGTGCATTTTCTTAGCCATTCAGAAGACATGGACTGGAAATATTCATGTTCAGGACCTTATCAGACATTTCCCCACATATTTTCAGCTTTTCTCACCAGTATGTCTGACAAGAAATGTGGAGCAAATACATTTAAGATTGTTACTTAAAAGTGACATCTTCAATATTTACTGATATAAAAGTAAAACCACAGCTAAGAGCAGAAGAAGGCTAACCTACTGTAGCTCTTATCAAGGGGTAGGTTAGTCAAAGCTAGTCATCAACTATTACTTTAGCTGATACCTGCTATTGGCCATCTTAACAGCTAAAGGACGCTAGGCTAGGCAGATAGCCGCTAGCCTAGAGTTATTTATCTCTATAACTCACTTATTTGTCTCAACAAGGCTTCAAACCCAGGGCAGTTTGAGAACGACAGCGAGGTGCTTTGGCTGAAAGGACAGACACCAGACTCGGTGGTATGCCAGGGACTGGTGGGGATCAACACCGATACCCCAGACGAGGCCCTGGTAGTTTGCGGAAACGCCAAGATAATGGGCACAGTCATGCACCCTTCAGACAGCAGAGCAAAGGAGAACGTCCGAGAGGTGACAGCGCTCTTACTGTTGTTTAATATGCTCAGAGATCCTAGGGTGTAACAATCGTCAAAAATAAAATGCAGTGGATTTTACATCGCATCATGTGGATGCTTCTGATGATTTCCCAGGTGGATTCAACAGACCAGCTGAAGAGAATAGCCCAGATGAGGATCGTCGAGTATGACTACAAACCTGAGTTTGCGTCGAAGATGGGCATCGATCAGGTCCATGAAACAGGTGTGTGTGGCCTTCCACATAAAGGCACAGAGAGCACTGGCCAAGGTAGTATGTTTACAGGCATGTCGTACATGAAATTACACTTGCTTGTGATCGTGATGTGTCTATCACGCACCTTCTAATGTAATCAGACTGTATTATTTAAATGAAATGTGTTCATTTTACAAAAACAGGAGAATTCTACCATAAGTTTTATTGGAATGCACGAAAGGTAATAACTAATAATTATTTTACATGTAAATCTCCGGGACAGGTGGTTTAGTGCTTTTATAGGCAGGGAGTAGATATGATCTAAAAGTCCAGAATACTCACGACAATTCATTTGCTGAGGGTTTCATGGCAAGTCCACCAATAATGATTTCAATAAATAGTCTGCGGTCACAGTGCACAACTCAAAATCTTCCAATCATCAAGGTCGAAATGTCAGAGGATGATACTCACACAAGACAGAAGGTTTTGGCAAGGACACATTTTGGCACTGACTGTTTATGAGCAGTTTGTATAGGAAAACATTACAGTGAATCATCTATTGAGGAGGGAGAGAACTGACCCGATTCCTTCTTACACACGTGTATTTTTGTTAATTGACTTCCAAAGACTCGGCGATACAGTTATATTACTTTGATCCACTGCTTGGTTAAAAATGACTTACTACTAAATAAGAATATAGCATTAAAAAAACTTGAGAATTTAACTGATTTCACGTTACTGCTTCATATTAGCTTTCTGAATAAATTTGTCTCTATAAATAGAAAATGTATTTGAACTTTATGCATAATTTATTTCATAAATGTATTCATTTTATGTTCAAATTCAAGTGGGCTGTTAGCCCTAACAAAGATATAAAATCAACGTAACCTTGAATAAAGTTGAAGAGAATTGATCTGATTTATTCGCAAAGGGTTAACATGTCTTTGTGAACATAAAGATCTTGAACAATGCATCTGTTATTAAAACTGTAACATATGACCTTTTTTGTGTTTTTTCAGGTATTATAGCACAGGAGGTGAGGGAGCTGCTTCCTACAGCGGTGAGAGAAGTCGGAGATGTCACATGCTCTGACGGACAGAAAATCCACAACTTCCTTATGGTGGATAAAGTGAGTATACATGCCCTAAATCTTTAACATAAGCAGATATCTGAATTTATATTGAAAAACCTGAGCAAGAGTATAAAAAAACTACGGGACAGAAATAAAACCCAAGACTTTTGGCGAATGCTCTATTTTTATTATGTGGTTATTTCTGGTGTACAAAGTCCATGTAAATCTCAGGTCAATAATAATAATAATAATTATTATTATTATTATTAATTTTAACACTTATTAGTAATTTTAAACATTTTAGAGTGAGAGGAATTGAATTGAGTCAAGCAGTTAAAATCTAGGCTTTATATATAAGTTAGTGGAATTTAACGTCAACCATTTTGACCCAAAGCAATAAGCTGCACTTCTTTGTGGATGGACCTAACAGGAACAGATCTTTATGGAGAACGTGGGGGCTGTAAAAGAGCTCTGCAAGCTTACTGATAACCTGGAGACACGTATCGAGGAGCTCGAGGTGTGGAACACTCGCCTGGCCAAGCTGAAGAACCTCAGTAGCATGCGCTCCAAAAGCACCGCCACTAATAAACAGTAATGATTTTTTTTAAACCTGTTTTCCTTATCACGTTCTACCCTTTCTGTATTCGGTATATATATTTATTCCTTGACTATATTTTTCTTACAGAGGAGTCACGAAAAGCAACAAGACCCAAGCGTCAGTTCCTCCACAAAAGCCCTCGCCACCAAAACTTAGTAAAGTAAGTCAGGATAAAAATTTTTTTTAAAAAAACCTGACATCTTTGCTCTACCTACTGTAATTATTTTTGTTTATGAAGTTTATTCTGAAAGTATGATGTTTTTGTGTCAGGAGTATGTACGTGAGAAATACCAGCTCTGTCTCCAGCACAGGATATTTCAGGCGACCATCATCCTGCTTGTGGTAACCATGGCTTTTTGGTGAGTTCTTTTTCTTTCGTATAGACAGTATACGAGAAGTTTGACAACAAAACGAGATACATTGTTTTCAGTTTTTTAGTCATTTTGGCAAATTATTGTCCACATTCACACTCAGTTGCATGAAACTTCCTATACATTCTTATTTTAGAAGCTTTGAATGAGCACAGCTTTTCTGCATTTGATGCGCTTCAATATTAACAAAAGTAATATTTAATATATTTAAATATAATACTTTATATACAAGATTCATGTTATGTTGCATTTTTTTTTACTTGATCTTATCTGCTTGTCCCCTCAGAATTTCTGAATTTATTATGGGACAAAAGATATATATATGGACCGTATACAGTACCCTGTACTTTGATACACTGTCTCCAAAATCAAACTGAAATTAAAATCTTTCATCAACATAAATTTTTTTTGTATAATTTTTTATGATTTTCATAAAACATTAAAATGGTTTTGTGTGCAACACTTTTTACTCATTATAAGTCACTGCCCTGACTGACTCACTTGAATATTGAATAAACAAAATTTAAATATATTATTATTATTATTATTATTTATTTTTACTTAGCCAATACTATTATCACTAAACTACATCTTTTTATGGCCACAAACCCACCTGCAGGCTGATTTATCCATTAGGGGAAAAAACTGTGACAGGTTTTTGCTTAAAATTTTCTAACAGCTTGTAACATTTCTTGCTTCTTTTGCAAGAATCAGGATATCTTAATTTGATGTCAAACTGTTCACATGATTGAGGGAAACATATTATCAGCTGTATAGTATAATGCACTGTTATATACTGTACATAATACAGATTAGAAGTTTAAAGAAAAGTTGAAATAAAAATCTTTAAAAAAGATTTCACAATTATGTCAATTTTAGTTGTGGTTTGACATTGAGATTTGTTCTTTCGAATTTTGGTTCCAGTGCTATCTGTATCACCACACTCTACATGCTCACAGTAAGAGAAGACATGGATTTCGGTTCCAGGTAGAGTACAGTCACTGTGATCACCCTCCAGCTCTTCATACTGAACATATCAGACTCTTAACTGATACATTGCAAACCTGAATGTGTATTTATTTAACTGTTCTGGTTTCTTAATCCTTGTAGTAACGCCAGTGTGCATCCAATCACTACTACGACACAGATAATGACTACAGGTAAGTAAAAGTTGAACCTGTTCACCTTGATTAGACTCAGGCAGTGAGATACTGAGATACTGGAAATGGAGTGCAGGTCCAAGTTCAACCCAATGTCCACCTCTAGTGTACAGCAGCACTACAGTACACAGTGCTATATATACAGCAGGCTTAATAAACGGATATGTCATTGACATCAGCGTTCACTGTACAAACACAACACAGAAACAGCATGGCAAGTATATTAAAGCAATTGTCAAATTGACCATCTCTAAATAACGTATTGTTCATAAGAGTCAATAAATGTAAGGTTAAAGGTGATTCATTTTATTTTTATTATAAAAAAGAAGAATATTCCAGACAATAAAACTCAAACACACATTTTATTATCATAGATTCCTTTTACACTCTGTCTATTAAGAAAAAGTTCTCTGTTCAGAAGAACCCAAATTTGAACTGTTTGGCCACAATGATCACCTCTATATACAGTATGAAGGAAAAAGAGTGATGCTTTCGAGCTGAAGAACATCATGCCAGCTGTGAAGCACGGGGGTGTTGGCATTATGTTGTGGAGCTGTTCCAGTAAAAAAATGACTGTGCACATAATAAAAACATCATGAGGAAGCATTATCTTCCTCATTAAGTGTCCTGGGATAGACTCCTGCCTTTCCAGGATACAACTTTATAGAAAATGAATGTCTTTAGCCTAGGTGTCTAAAAACATTGAACCTTAATTGTATTTGGTTTCAAAATTGTGACAAAATTTCAAATAAATTTGAAAATGAAACTTTCCATGTTTCCTTTAATATGAATATTCAGTAAAATGTATGGCATGATTTTCTTTTCAAATTTTTTTTTTTTTTTACTTTAATGGCCGACCAGCACATCTGTAGCATATGTGTGATTACCAAGAACAAGAGTGACATTCTATTGTACTGAGAAAAGAACTGAAAACATGTTTACTCAAAATGTCACTTGTAATGAAAGCCAAAGTTCAGCAATAAAAGTCATACGATTACACAGACATGAAGCGAAATGTCTAACTAAAGTTGTTGAGATCGTTTAGTTATCTTGCTTTTCGATATAATAGTAGTGCAGTAAAATCAAATTGCATTGCTTACATTATCGCTTAAACGAGATTTACACACTCAAGACTTGCACTTACATTTGCTGTATGGATCTAACCGAATGCAAATATAGTACACTGCTCAGTTTGGGTAGATAATTAAGGAACAACTGACAGTCTGTGGAGTTATACTGTACAAAAATAATGCATGGTGTGGAGGAGTGTAATATTACCTCCACATCACCCCCACCCCCGCCTAATTATAATATATATATTAGGGCCGGGACTTTAACATGCGTAAAAAAATTAACGCGTTATTTTTTGTGTAATTAATTAATCTAAATTAACGCGTAAATTTTTTTTACGCATTTTAATCGCACTTATTTTTGCACAGCGGAACGTTTCTCACTGGATGAGTTTCGGCGGACCGATTATACTGGAGCACCAACTAGCGTTCAGACAAAAACAAACTACAGTGAACAAGGACAAAGAAGCTGATGAGACCGCTTTGGTTGGCCCTGTGTGTTATGTTTGCATCAATATGCACTACGGTGGCCTTGAAGTGCAAAACAAATTAACAAAACTGAAAACAAATTAACAAATTCAAAACCAAATTAACAAATC
>JAQQZS010000004.1:20041634-20052162 GCA_030068045.1 Platyallabes tihoni | reverse complement strand
GCCTCAAGTATCACCTAGGGTGATATAAAATAAGGTCAAATATTTATATGCGATTAATTTCGATTAATTAATTACAAGGCCTCTAATTAATTAGATAATTTTTTAAATCGAGTCCCGGCCCTAATATATATATATATATTAATTAATTTATTTATTAAACATGTGATACAATTTAAGGGTCTATAGTTACTGTAGATTTCATGTCATGGAACATTCATTCTCATTGTCATGATGAACTGCAAGGTCCACCTCAGAAAACATGTCCCAAACAACATGAACTAGTCAAGGTTGCCATGGGTGGCAAAACCTTTTATTGAGTTTAGGAGGCAATTACTTTTTCACATTGGACAACTTTATTTTTTCACTTAATAAATGAAATCATTTTTAAAAAGTGCATTTTGTACTTAGCCAACAAATTTGTTTAATGATCTCGAACATCTTAACTGTGACAGATTTGCGGTATAATTTTATGCTTTATGATTTCCCTTTACAGTGTCCCCTACTTCTTCCCCTGGCCCCTGGCCACCAGACCTTGATTTCTCTAGCGTGTTTTACTCGGATGATGTTTATTGCTGTCTAGACACTACATCCAGAAACCATATGTCTGTCATGACGAGCTCTACTGTTGACCCCAGTCTTCACAAAACACTATCTATTCCAACAGGTCAGACCTCCTACACCAATAACCATAAGACTGAAACTTACCAATAAGTGTTACACTACAGTATATTATACACTATAACGAGGTCTTTTTTGTCTCTTCAGTTAATATCCCATTGGAATGGTTACGATACTACACTGACTGTGAGTTTACTGAACAACATCAAAATTCTGGCACAATATGAACTTTAACTGTAACTACAGTATGATTGTAACTGCACCACGATTTCAGGATTTATTCTGGATTAAGTTGTTTTTCTTTCTTTTACAGGGACGAACACGACCATTAAGTCGATCCTAATCATGCAAAACCAGCAGGTTATAGATCACAATTACATAGACCAGGAGAGCTCTCGGTACGCGGTGTTGATTTATTGTCATTTTAAAAGTCTTTTTGTTTGTTTGTTGGTAAAACGAATGATAACCTGTCTGTGTTTCACAGGAAAGGGATCTACGTCTATCGGATCCCCATTAGTAAACACATCCCCACCAACATGCCGGTCACCCTACAGATGAAGTGTGTGACCTTTTCGCACCAAATGTTACTGTATAATTTAATTATAGCTTTTCTAGCTCTATAGCAACATTAGTTACATTATCTGTTTTTATACAGCTTTATAGCATGCTTTATTACAAACATGCACACTCATAATTGCGGTGTGTGCTTCACAGTACTATGGGTGACACTGTGTGTGTGTGTTTGTGTGTGTATATGTTTGAACAGCACCCCTGAGCTGTTAGTGGCTCACCTGTGTGCGTATGACCTGACGGAGGAGTGTGCGTCTGTAATCGACTATGAAGACTCTGAATTACACAGAATCCACAACACACAGGTACAGTAGTGTTTACTCAACATTCACCATCCAAGGTCACATCGACTTTATGCTGTGTGTGTGGGTGTGGGTGTTTTACGACTTGGAGTGAGGAAGAAAAAAAACGTTTTTTTCAAAGTACAGTACATACAGTAAGGTAAAAAAGAATCCCCCAGTGTGTAGAGTTCTTATTTCATTCAAGAATATACTAGAAATGAATCGCAAGTTTTATTAAATTAGATATCATTAAATTATAAGCAACAAATAAATGCATTTTGTATGACTTTAAAAGAAAGGCACATTACAAATTAATATTAAAAGATAATTTAACTTTGGTTAATCCATTATTAATTATTATAATTGTGTTAAGGCTCTGAGTTACTGAGCAGAAGGTCGGGGGTTCGAGACCCGGTTTGGCCCCTTGATCAAGGCCCTTAACCCTGTCTGCTTCCTGTCTGTGCCATATAATGGCTGACCCTGCGCTCTGACCCCAGCCTACTAACAAAAACCTGGGATATTGAATTTCGTTGTGCAGAAATATATATTTGACCAATTTCCTATAAGGAAATGTTCCAATACTGGCCCTTAAGAATTGCAGAAAACTGTAAGAATAAATTTTCCAGCTGCTGGTTGATTTTTTAACTTTTTCTTGGTCGGTGATTAAGGATGCTTCCGTTCCATTCTCTGCTGTTTGAAACAAATTTTAATATTACACAAAGATAACCCAAGTAAATACAAAATGCTGTTTTTAAATGATGATTTCATTTACAGTATTAAGGAAAAAAAGCTGTCCTTACTTACCTGGCCCTATGTGAAAATGTAAACCCCGCTAACTAACCCCTCCACCCCTGCCTTGCTAAATCACGGAATGAACTTGCCACACCCAGGCCTGATTACTTTCAGACCTGTTGAATCAAGAAATCACTTAAATAGAACTTGTCCAGCAAAGTGAAGCATGCTAAAAGGGCTAAAAAAGCAAGATGATCTAAAAGAATCTAGAATCACCATCTAGGTTTTTTCTTAATAAAAATATATCATCTTTTTAAAACAGCATTTACTTTAGTTATCTTTGTGTAATATTAATATTTGTTGGATGATCTCAGTCATTTAAGTGTGATAAATATGCAAAAACATAAAAAAAAAAAATAATAAACAGGGAGGGGCAAATACTTGTTCATGGCACTGTATATATTTCCTTACAAGTTTCTAATTTATTTACATATTATTTTGATTTTGTAAAGATGCCTTTTGACAATGACCATTGTTAAAAGTGCTATATACAGTAAATAAAAATTGAATTGAACTGAATTGAATTGAGCCAGATGTTTTAGTGTTTGGTGCTAGGAGAACAAATGTGTGGACTGACTATGTGGGCTAATGGCCTGTTAAGGAAAAACCTTCAATTAAACAAAAAAAAAATCCAGGTTCTCCTAAGAGACATTAATGCGCAGTTCGGTGTGTTTTGCAGGGGTATGTACACGAGTGGCCCCTGTCTGTCGCTGGACACTTCAGATCATCTTTCCACTTCCGTCTCTCAGTAGCGGTATGTGTCTTTACTTTTCCTTCTTTCTATTGTTTTTTCCCCCGCACTGCCAACAAATTAACTCTTTACAAGTGAGGTCTGTATATAAACTGTCACCTAACTGTCACAAATCTGATTTCTCTTCAGGGTCAGGCTAACTGTGATACAGACCCCAACTATGCGGAAATCCTTTTCACTGACTACCACTTCCATTTCTACCGCCGCTGCCAGTGACGCTGGATGAACACTGATCGCACCCTTAACTAACTCTAATCACAGACTCTCCTAAGACTGTTAAAGCATGATTGGAAACAAGAAGAAAGGATACTGACCCGAGGCAAAAATATGCGTCTTGTACCATGGCCTGTTTGTGTGAGTGTGTATGTGTTTTCAAAGGTAGATGTGTATTGATTCTTTGTAACATATGCAGTGGGTAGAACCATGGCTGATTTGATCAGCAGTGACTGGGGACAGTCCATGGAAAGAGCAAAAAAAAAAAATATATATATATATATATATATATATATTGTAGCTATGCGGATATTTTATTTTTGACTCACCCTTGTAGATTAACTACTGTACGTAGATCTAATATACAGTGTGTCTAAACATGTGTGTGTGTGGGAGGTTCTTTTATTTCTTTATTAGGATTTGATAAAGTTTCTAGGCAGACAGAGTGTCAAAGGTTACTAACACCCGTCCCTTCCATTGTCTCTAAGGATTGAATGTCATCAATAATATACAGGAAGCTTTAACCCATATGTTCTGTACATTTCTTATGAGTTTGTGTTCCATGTCCCAGGTCACATCTACTTCTATTATATTAATATGTATATTTGTTTAAAAAAAAAAAAGTGAAACAAATGATCATAGGGTTGTGAGTTTGAATACTGATGATGTTCTAGCCATTTGAGAACCAAAGAGGCTAAACTGGCCATGTTCTCTCTACGTCAATATAAACACTTGGGTGCCAAATATGCAAAAGAGAGTTGATAGGTACTGATACAAAAGGATACACTCAACCCTACCATGTACCTTTTGATATTGTCTGTGTATGCGTTTGTATATGTATTAATATGATACATTTTAGTTTGCATTAATTTTGCAAACTAAACCCAGCTTGGAATTGAAGAACAGAACATTGGACCTCACATGATCTGATCTGAGAACGCTTTGTCCTCCAGTGATCCCCAGCTCATTGCACAAGCTTTATTAATAACATTTCATTCACACCATGCTTTAATGAATACACCTGCATTTCTTTTCTTTTCTTTCTCTCCATATATGGTGACTCTTGTTTGCACTGCTTGATGCATTCATAGATTTTTTTTTCAAATAAGATTAGAGAAGAAGAGAATCAGCTATAATATACAGTATAGGATATTTGCCAGACAATTTTACATGTAAACCATTTTCATGACGAGAAACCGAATTTGAATCAGGACTTTTGTGATATTGCACTATATTAAATTATTCACTTTGTTTCACTACTTACTGTCATAGTCTCTCTACACTGAAAGAAAGTGACACTTTTCTTCATCTGCAGGTGCAAAGAATAGATTTGTATTTGGAGACATTCATCATTCTCTCTAACTAGACTAGAGCTCCAGTTCCAGCTGAAGAGAAGCAGCACCATAGCATGACGCTGCCACCACCATGCTTCATCATGAGTATGGTGTTCTCTGTGCTGAAAAGCTGCCTTGTTTTAGCACCAAACATTTATGTAAAAAGTATGCTCAATACGTTCTACCTAGGTCTTTTTAAACTGTAACACATGTTTCCACATAGTTCGGAGCCTATTAAATGTTTGGATAGTTTGTCTTGTGAGATATTGCAGAAAGGAACATGTTTTCAATCGAGACAGAGTTTTTTTTTTTATTAGGAAAAAGGCTACTGTAAGCCCTGTACTTTTGACACTTTTACTCAAGTACACATGTAAATAGAGTACTTCTACTTTTACTTGAGTACTATTTGCCCTATGGAATTTCTACTTTTACTCAAGTATGGGATTTTGTGTACTTTGCCCACCTCAGACATTTCTGCTGCTCCTTTCATGATGCTGTAGCCTTGCTAATACATTTTCTTCTTGTCCTTTTGACAACTTTGGAGGGCTATCTTTTTGTACACCATGGCGTTAACTATAAATCAAAAAGAAAATCCATAATACAAACACAATTGCTCTTAATTTGGGGTTAATCAGAGTCATTGATGGCACATGTATGATAATTACTTTGAAATTTGTATTTGAATGTGATTGGTTAATTTTGAGGACAGTCAAATGACCCCTTTATAAAAGAACTACCATGTGCACTCTTGTGCAACCAGGTTATTCCTACAATGTTTACCGGGGAAACACTTTAACTGTTACAGATATACACATGATAATTTATTTATAACTAAATACACAACAGCACTGTTTTGGGGCTTTCACAAGGAATTCACAATTTATTTACAGTTTCAAATTGGGTGGAATCCCCCAAAAGCCAGGTTACATACAGTATGGGAAATATCTTAAATATAGTTAAATGTATATCCAAGGGACGTTCAAGTCAAACCAGGACTTCGTATGTAATCCCTTGATACACTAATGCACTCATCCTGGTGTTTCACTAGTACTTGGATACCATCCAACTTTCAAGGTAGAAAGTTTTCTCGGAAAGTTACGCCGGAGCCATGATCGGACTGCCTGCTTCATGTCTGAAACGGTGACCTCCCAGGAACTCCTGGGCTTTAATGGCCCAGACATGTGGAAATGACTTGGAGCGAGGTCAGGACCCTACGGGGGATGTGCAAGTGTTGTTACTGAATGATTATGTGTACGATTCCCCAACATCTCTTTCACAAGATGGCAGCAAGTTATCAGTTGATTTTCAAGGATTAGATGTTCCACTGACTTGCATACTGTACTTGCTGGAAGTTTTCTGTAACAGTTTTATTTTAAAATCAGTTTTACACCACATTCAGAAGAAAATTCATCACAAAGCCCAGTTTAACAAACTGAGTATAAGATAAATAAAAGTGTCCAGATTTCTATTTCTAGCATAGTTTAATTATATAAAAGAATTGATTACACGAAATACTTGATACTACTTGCTATGATGTAAATTTTTATTATTGTTGCTGGAAAATCTCAGCAAAGCAATATTATAAAAAACATAGATAAATATTCATCCAATGTATACAATAAATGCAAATTTAAAATTCAAACAGCAACATTTCAAGATATTTCAAGGCAAAGGTTCTTTAATTAAGAGGTGTTTGTATCTCATGTTTCCTACTCTTGAACCATCCACAATCAGAAAAGGTAGAGTCTTTCATAACTAAATCAAATGGGAGTGCATACGTAATAAAAAGAGTCTTAAAGGCACAGGTGAGCTCGAACAGGAATACCAGTCAGCTATCTGAAAGTTCCTGGAAAATAACGCTTGCAGGAACGTGAGCTGCTAATCAGTGAGCTCTTATGACTTATTCAAGCTCGAACACTGCAGAACTCACCGATGCTAATTAGATGTAAGGAGTGACGGCGAGGAATGCATGGTCACGCAGCAGGAAACCTGAAGTCATGGAAGGAGAAACCATAGAAGTGCTGCATTATTGAAGAAACGAATGCCTGAAAAGAGTGATTGCTCCCCAGAGAGGCGGAAACCTCGTAAATGGATGGAGAGGCTCTATATATACAACACCATCACCGGGGCGATCAGGATCTATGGACACACATAGTACGGTAAGTGCATTTGTTTTAGAGTGAGCAAGAATTTAAGCAGCAAAAATGTAAGATGTGTGAGACTGATAACCATTCTGTACATCAAATCTCATCTTGGGAAATGAAAATTAATAGTTATTTTAATAAAACAATAATAATTAACCCTATTCCTGGAAAAAAATCTCTTATTTCATGAGATCGCAAATTTTCTTTTCAGAAATAAAAGCTTAAAAATGTGCCAAATTATCTTGCCTGTAGATTATTTAACTAGTGAATGAATAAATCAGAAATGAGTAAATACATCTATTTGAATATATTAAACTCTTTCTATAGTGCAATAGTTCAGAAAAATATATAGTTAGAAGGAACAATGATGAATGATTGAATCTACCCCATGTGCCATTGCCATCTGACAGTGGGCACAGTGGGCACACGCATTTACATTTAAAGGGACATACCAAGACCATTATGACAATTTTAGAATAGGGGGAATTTTATGTTAAGGCCTCCAAAAAGCCCCAGATGCTGGAAAAAAGCATCACACTATGATTTCACTCAATGTGATGTAGCACACAAAGTTATTAGCCACTTTTCGGCATAAGTATAAGGCACCATCACCGCTGAACCATTTGAGATGGCAAAAATTCCTTTGCAATTTTGCATCGTCAGTGTCTTGAGATTGCATGGGACCAGTTTGGTGGCGATCGTATAAATCCCATAGGAGGAGTATATCAAATTAAATTGGGTGCAAACAACCAAAAATAACTGACTTCCTATTGAGTAAAGCCCATGAAGTTGTTCAGCTCAATCAGATCTAAATGCGTTCCAGGTTTCGCATGTATACTGTACATTCAAGTGTATACAGTATGAAGTATGCAGCAAAATCTCATGTGACAGCCCCGTGCCACGCCCAGGGCCCAGCCACTCAGGTGTCCTAATGGGAGCAGATTCCAACCTGTGTGCTAATATTCATGAATTTTGAGCATGTTAAATCCAGATACATGAAGAAAAAAATAAGAACAAGAGGGCCCTTCACAAGAGGGTCCTGCTCATAGTATGATTTAATAGGGCTGGTGTCATAGAGCTTGGCCCAAAAAAGGTTTGTTTGGTTCATTTAGGAATAAATGGAAAAAAAAAGTGACAAAAGTATGATAAGTGACATGATAAGACCGTAAACTTTATTAGTCATCTATAGGCGCCAATCACTTTGGTCACCGCTGATAAGATGGTTGATCCAAACCCAATCTACCTGGCCATCCGCCAATCAAAGTGCATAAAGGCGTTGGTCAAGGGTTAAGGCATTGGACT
This sequence comes from Platyallabes tihoni, assembly GCA_030068045.1. Lineage (NCBI taxonomy): Eukaryota > Metazoa > Chordata > Actinopteri > Siluriformes > Clariidae > Platyallabes > Platyallabes tihoni. Next base: position 20,044,157 of record JAQQZS010000004.1, on the reverse strand, counting down.
ACAGAAGGTCCCAGGACCATGAAGTTGCCTTGAGTAAGGCCCTTAACCCTCAGCTGATCAGATATTATAATGAGATAAATGTAAGTTGCTCTGGATAAGGGTGTCCGCCAAATGGTTATGGGAGATGTTGCTAATAAAATGGCCAGGGAGTGTATAGCTCAGGTAAAGAATCCTAGGTAGGTCAGGTTACTTTATATGTGTGTTTCTTTGTTCCTTCTTAAACAATAAAGTCATATTATTAATTAAATGCATCTATTGAGGGGAAGAGAAAAGAGAGAGAGAGAGAGAGCGAGAGAGGTAAGTAAGTTGCAGTCAGCTGCACTCGAGCGCCTATCTCATTTCTTCATGGCAGTACTCGGTAGTTAGACTGCCAGCTTGATTACAGCTTACAATGCTCACAGGAAAAAAAGGCAGATGCGTGCGCACACACACACACATACACACACACACACACACACACACAGTTAGAATTATTTGAACAAACACTCTGGCTCGTTTCCACTCCAGCAACCTTTGATTGGCTACCTGGAGTCGAACAGATGGAGGAAACCGGAGAGCAGGATGTGAGGTAAGATCTTCCATGCTTTCATTTCTCTGAGATTGATTGACATTTTTTCCCCACATGTGGAAAAGTGATTATGCTTTGAGATTTATTTACCTGCATGTCCAGATCTCCAGGCGCTGCTCTAACTAAGTCTAAACACTAACTCTAGATTTCTGTAAATCGCATTAAGGAAAGGACGAGCATCTCAGAATGATACACTGTGCTCGCAATACTGAAATGGATCTGCTTGTAAAGATCCTTGTTCATTTCCACACAGCCCGGGTTTATTCCCACGGACTGACCCTGCTGTTCCTCAGAAGATGGCTGCAGAGAATGCCCTCCTGGATGCACTCCAAAAGCAACAGATGAAATTAGAGGACAACGGTGGTTTACTGGCAGAGGTACTGCTCTCGATTCAGGTTTATGCTACAACGTCACTCTCTCGCCTGCAGGCAACAAAGCTCCTACACCACAGGCCTGTATTGTGTTTGTGTAGACCAACTTTACGCAGCTGTTATCTCTAACAGACCAGAAACTACAGCACTCCCTAAAAAGGTATTTAACTGAAAATAATTTTGGACTTCTACTGTGTGTGTGTGTGTTGTGAGCAGCTGATTCAGATCGAGCAGGACCTAAGGGAGAGTCTGCGTATACAGGAGGAGAGACGGCAGCAAGTGGAGCAAGTAAGGAGGGAAGAAAACCACCAGCTCTGGAGAAGTCTGTGCTTCCTCATCCTCAACCAGCGCACTGCAAAGTAAAACCGCAATTATATTATAATATCTCGTGCAAAATTACACTTCGATTGCACTTTGGTAGAAAATTTCAAAACCAGTTGCCTCAGAATCTGGATAAAGCACCAATGACGTAGTGCTGGAGGGCAGATGTAATGTTGCCTATTACTACTACTACCGTCCTGAACAGTGGTCTATGTGAAGTGACGCAATAGTAGATTGCTTTAGGTGTGTCGAGACAGTCTGCCGAAAAGTGTCGAAAAAGCTGCTAATTTGATGCAGATATCAGAGCTCAACATGACATCGTCTTCAACCTTCTAAAAAATGGGGGAAAAACATGCAAATATCCATGCTTGTGTTTTGTAAGCAACAAGCTAGTCAGCTAACTGTACTGAAGTGTACCATTTTAATTCGCAAATTATTGTCAGAAACAAAAGCTTCATTTATTCGTTTCCTGTATACTGTACCACTTATCCTGTGCATGGACACGGGAGGCCTGGAGCCTATCCCAGGAGACTTTGGGCACAAGACAACATACAGTACACCCCAGACAGGGTACACAGACAAACACACTCATTAATTGGTAATGCTAATCAGCCTAATCTGCATGTCTTTGGACTGTGGGAGGAAACCAGAGTACTCGGAGGAAACCCACCAAGCACGGGGAGAACATGCAAACTCCACACACAGACCCCGAGGCGGGAATCGAACCCTTGACACTGGAGGTTTGAGACCACGGTGACAACCACTACACCACTGTACCACCCAAAAGCAAAACATTTTTGTATAAATTTGATATTTATATTTCTTTTCTAAAGATTTGAACTTTCCTTAGAACTGGTTTTACTGCATTTCAGAGCCATAATGCATTTCAATATTTACGAAAGAAAATGAATCCAAGAGATAACGCATGGTATGGACAAACAGTCCAGTGAGTCCATGGTGTACCCCGTCTTGTACCCTATGTGTTGAGTCCCCTCATCACCCTGTACAGTACACAGAATAAAGTGGATATACAGAAGCGTACATTAGGTTTTTTGTTTCCATCTTTTGTTTCCATCTGGTCTGTCTTGTACTATATTTTTTTTCTTTACAGCCCTGCATATATTCTTCTGTAATGTTATTTATTTGTTTATTTTTAAGTTAAATATGGAAATACTGAAAGATTTTTTACATAATTATGCAGACATGATAAACATATATAACAAAATTGGTACAGTATATAATATGGTGCCTAAGACTTTTGCA
>JAQQZS010000004.1:20027925-20041534 GCA_030068045.1 Platyallabes tihoni | reverse complement strand
TCCTGAATCCGAGGTTCGACTATCCGACGGACCCTCCTTTCCAGGACCCCTGAATAGACTTTCCCGGGGAGGCTGAGAAGTGTGATCCCTCTGTAGTTGGAACACACTCTCCGGTCCCCCTTCTTGAAGAAGTACTGTATATAGCAGAACAAAATCTTCAGATCAGTGAGTTCTCACTCCTCAATTTGAAAAGCAACAGTTGAAATGATTATGTACATAAATACTATTTCTGTTAATGAATACATAAGAACAGCTGATTATTTTAGGTATAGAGTAATAACTTGGGTGTTTGAATGTATCTCACATGCTTGATTATGTGAAACCATGTAAATCAATTTAAAACATTGACAGTGTACTGTATGCCTCTGTGTATTTCTGCAGGCCATGGGTGACAAGCTATTATAAGAACATCCCTATGCACATCTACTGCTTGCCTATAGAGAGAGTAAACCAACAGCTATTGAAGAGGAAGAAGAAGAAGAAGAAGAAGAAGGACTGCAAATAGGTTGAAGGGAAATTATAGCTGTTACACTTCTTTTCCATGCCAGGAATGTTAAAACAGCATATAAGATACTGTATATCTTATAATGTTTACACTGACAGGTGATGAAATAAGGTAAAAAACAATATAATGATTCAGTAAGATTATAAGCCTCTGCAGTTTTACAGAACACTTCAATGTTGCATGACATCAGTCTCTGGAAACTGCACCAGACATATGAACATTGATCTTTCAAAAGATGACGAAGATGGCAGACGGTTCTGCGCAGCACGTCGCCTCAGCATCTCTCATCTACTGTAGTATGTTCACTTGTGTTGGGATCTTGCTACTATGTTGAAAATCTGATTTTTTTAATTAACAAGCAAATTGTTTTATGGGTTAAAATATATTTTATGAATGCATGTATATGTTTGTATTTACATTAAGTAGATTTTGTGTGCTATGTTTAATAAATGGAGGCACGATGGTGTAGTTTTCGTCTCACACCTCCATGGTTTAGGTGTTTGAATCTCATCTTCACTCCGTGTGTGTAGAACTTGCAGGTCCTAACCATGCTTGGTGGGTTTCTTCAGCGTTTTCTGGTTTTCTCCATAAAGACATTGGTGATTGTAGTTTCTAAATTGCCTATAGTGTGTGATTGGACAAGTGAGTGTGTGTGTGTGCACCCCATCCAGGGTGTCCCCTGCTTTGCACCATAAGTTACACTGGTTAAGAGGTATAGATAATGGATGCGTAGATGTTTCATAAATTAATGACAGAACAATTTTACGAGTATAAGTAGATGAGTGTGAAAAACAGTCATTGTACTGCGGCCATCTCACATGACACACCATGCAAGCCTTAACAGTGATAATGCTGTAGTGTGGTAGCATTCTCACTTTCTCACTGTTTTGTCATTACATTTTGTCACTGCACATCACTGTACCATAGAAATTGTTGATTTCAGTGACAGTTGGTTTATGGCATTATTTCACACTTCTTCTAAGTATTCTTCACTCAGCATCTGATAGTTCTTTTAACTGACCGAAGTGCTCCTGATTATGTCACACCATGTCTCTTTTCTGTTGCTTTGCCTAAACCAAATGGATGGTTATGTCTATTTAAATGCACATTAATTTAAAGAATTAACACCCAAAATGCAATATATGTACATACAGTACAGTATAGACACTCACACCCCACTTGGATGTACGTTCCTGCAATTACGTGCCAGCAGTGCAATGCATCCATCAAATAATTCAGATACAGTCTAAGAGCTTCCGTTAATATTTACACCAAAAATCCGTCTCAGTTACTTGGCACTGTGGCATAATTGTTGGTGCCAGACAGTATCCTTTAAAAATCTAAAGAAATAGAGCATGTCATTATTTTAAAAAAATATAATAATCATGAATAAAATAGCTTGTCACATATTATACAGTATACAGTGCTGTTACAACCATTACAACAGTACACTGAATACCAGCCATTATATAAATGTTAACCTTCATAAAATCCTCAATCACAACTCCATGTGTCAAAAATACTAAAATACTAATTAATACACTTTTTTTTTTTCAAGTGAACAACTCTTTAAAAGCATGTTGCTGTCACTTGACAGATATACAGTAAATTATTGTTCTGTGGATCGGCCCTATTTAACTTCATGGAGTTATTATTACACCTAGTGGCCAGAATAAGAACTGCAACAGCACTGGTAGATGCCCATTGGGACAGGGCTCATGCGGCCCCAAGCTCACTTTATTAACATTACTATGTGCTTTTAATGTCGGGGTTGCATGAGACAGTGTTTTACACCAAAATTGGTTTTGAAAAGTACTGAGCAAAAAAAGGATATAAATTTAGCAGTGTAAGCGCAGACAGTTTGTTTACACCATACCAAACCACACAAAATATACTGCAAAGACTGTAAGTGGACTAAGGAGTGGATAATGTCTGTATATCAGAAATGTTTGAGCTTGTTTCCTGCACAAAGTGTTAAAAAAAGACTGTGACACACAAACCTGTATTTACATATCTGATCAATACACAAGACACTCAGAAAGTCTTACTCTATATAAATAAACTCTATACAAAAGTAAAGTATAACTATATATATATATATATATATATATATATATAATTTTTTTATTTTATTTATTTATTTATTTATTTATTTTTACAAATTTCCGTGGTTGTGCAATTTTGTGACATGACATGCTATAATCACCTACGAACTGGCTACACATTAGCTAAGAGAGGGTATGATGTATGCACTGTATTATTAAAATGTAATAATTCATAGCAAAATCATGCTGAACCATCACAAACTTACAGTCATGTTAAAAAGTTATGTGTTTTTATGTGGGCGGCACAGTGATGTACAGTATTAGTTAGCACTCTCGCCCTACACCTCCAGGGTCCGGGTTTGAATCCTGGCCCCTGTGTGCATGATTTTTGCATGTTCTCCTTGTGCTTGGTGGGTTTCCTCCAGGTACTCTGTTTTCCTCCCACAGTCCAAAGACATGCAGATTAGGCTGATTGGCGTTCTCAAAATTGCCCGTAATGTGTGCCCTGTGATGGATTGATCTCCTGTTTTTTTGGGATAGGCTCTAGGCACCTTGTGACCCTGTACACAGGATGAAGTGTTATAGACAATGTGTAAGTGAAGTTGTTGTGTAAAAACATAATTTAAAAAATCATCTGAGCATTGGGGGTCTCAGTATTAGGCATACTGCTTCAGTAATAACAACATAAAACTTTTTTCAAGAAAACAAAGCCAAAAGAAAACAACAACAGAAGAAATGAGGCAATACTAAGTACCCCTTAGTGCTTCCACAGGATTTAAAGGGGTAAGCTGCAGCCAGGTGCTGCTAGTCATCAGCCCTTGATGAACTGATCATGAGCAGGTGTGCAGACTCAAGAAAAGTTTGCTGGTCTGGAGAATTCAAGTGTGTGTTAACACAATGCCATGAGAAAAAGACATAATCAATGGTCTTAGAGAAGCAATTGTTATAGCAAAAGGTTATAAAAACCATTTCCAACCAACATGGAGTTTAACATTATACAGTGAGAAAGATTATTCACAAAGGGAAAGCATTCAAGCCAGTTACCCCTGTCTAAACTCCCCAAGAGTAACCATCCCAGCACATTCACACCAAGGTCAGACTGTGGAACCATCAAAGAAATACAGAATAAAACACAAAACATTTCATGTCAGACCAAACAGGCCTCACTGATTATGCTGAATGTTAAAGTCCATGGCAGTACAATTAGATGAAGACTGAACAACAACGGTTGGTTTACAAGCGTTTCTCTAGATAGTAGCGATGGGGGAAAAAATCGATTCAGTTATGAATCGCGATTCTTTTGTTTAACAGTTCGTGTGGCTCCGACCGGCCTTTTTCTCCAAACTCTATAAGTGAATTAGTCTCAAACCCACTCAAATTACACACACTTACACCAGTCGCAAAACAGTGTGAACGCTAAATTAGCCAAAAATCGTGTGCAATAGAATCCCCGCGTGCCCGCATTAGAAGCCGACACGCCAGCATGCATACTTACTATTGAGTTTTGAGACTTTGGATGCATTTGAGGTGGTAAACTTTGCCGTTTCTTTATAATCCTACAGGTAACGTATTTACACATTTTTATCCCATGCGGTAGGAGCGATTTATTTATTTATTTTGTTTATTTTTTAGAAATAATAAGTATGGCAGCAGACAGATACATGCTTCTCATTTAAATCTTAAACTCTTATATCTGAAGTTAGTTTATATTGTTTAAATGGTACACTTGTTTTTTAAGTGAGAAAGCTAATGTTATAAGGAACGGGTACTACAGTACATTTAATTAATCAATAAATGTTTTGCAATTGTAATAACAATTGTAATATCAAATCAGGATATTTATAAAATCACGATACTTAGAATCTCAAGAATGGTGATAATATAACATCAGTAGGTGACTGGTGATACGCATCCCGATAAATAGAGTGCTATTAAGGGGACTTTGTCCAATTTTTAGTCTGCTAATTAATAATTCCTCTTTTCTGATTTTTACCACACATGCTTTGTCCTGTGTTGAACGCAAATGTCTCCCTTTTGGTTCATTATCCCACTCATGTTGTTTTGTCTTTCTCCACACTATACACTACCTTCTACCTTCCCACCCTTCCTTGATAATTTGATATTGACCTTGACATCCATTTCTTTGGTTGCGTCTTTTGCCAATTCGCCCGCTCAGTGTCTCACAGTGTCAGTGCTAGAGTTCACCTGGGCAACATTTCAGGATCCTGTTGCATCATCAGCATCAGCATCCTCATAGAGCCTTTCTAACTTTTTTTTTTTTTTAATGTGAATTAATCAGTGTGAACTTTATAATGATGTGTGGACTTTATAATAATAATAAAAAAGAGAGTTTTGATGTATTGCTGTGACTCAAGGCTTTAGAAAGTGTGTTTAGGGGTCGGAGGTAAGGCCAGTCTTACAGCAATGTACACACACTCTCCCTCTAACACACACACACATACACACAGAGCCATCTTGGATCTAAGTGTGGAAAGAGAAATTAATGCGGTAAGTGTAGATTTGCTCAGGACACAGTGCGCATGGAGCTGCAGTCTTGTTTTTGCTGATGTTAGCAGTTAAAGGCTTGATGAGGTTTAATGGCTTTAAGCTCGCTTTAGTATTCGGTGTGTGTCTATGTTAATGTGTGTGTTAGTGTTCATGTCTATGTGCGTGTACTGTATATATGTATATGTGTGAGTGCGGAAAATAAAACTAAGTTGCAAGCAGAGAAATATATAGATAACCAGTTTGCTTTCCCAGTGTCATTTTACTCCTCAAACCAGTTTACTTGCTTTTTAGTAAAAAGAAAAAAAGAACCCCGCACCATTGCCCGACGGCGCTGTGAACAGAGCTCAGGCCGGAGTGGAGTGCAGTGAAGTCGGACTCCTCGGTGCATTCCTCTCGCTTAGCTTTCATGCTAGCTAGGCTTAAAGCTCCTCATAACTAGCCACGTCAGAACGTGTTTTCATAAAAGTTTATCCAGTTTAATCACCCAACTACACGTGATTACTCATTACTAAGTAATTTAACAAATGTAAAAAAAAATACATATGTATAAGTAATAATTACAGTGTTCGCACTGGTAGCTAATTGCTAGTTAACCCGGCTAGTTTTCTATGCTAGTTTGTTTACATTCGCTGTAAACTTGCTAACACATTCATTTTAGCACTTAAATTACTCAAACGTACTATGCTAACAATATATAAAATAAAATACAATATATATAATATTTACATTTTTTAACTTAGTATACGAAATAGTAAGTTAGTTATCTAGTTTTACTTTTATTTTGTCTGAGGCTGTGAGGACTTTTTCTTCTCCTGTATTTAGGATAATAATGTTACTACAGTGAATAATAAAATGATACAATTTCGATTATTAAAATCCTGAAAAATAGTTAAAGACGTCTGTAAACTTGCATTGAAAGTGTTATAGTGTAAAAACAAGCACTTGTCAAACTTCTCTTATGTTAATTTGTTTTGCAAAGATGGACCACTTTAACAAATCCAAGAACATTTTCATTACATGTTTATTTTTAGGGAACTATTACAAATACAGTAATATTCTTGCAATTTATCTGAGCTGAAGTGCATGTTATTACTGAATAACAAGTCAAAGTTGATAGTCATAAGTGTCGAGATTTGTTATTGAGGATTTGATTTAACCTGTTTGGTTGATGTGAGGATTCCTGCAAGATACAAAGTTGTATCAAAAAGTTTTGAGACTAGTTTTATAACATGCCAACAAATGCCATCTAGGGTTGGATATCGTTTACGTTTTTACGATACTGGTGCCGGTGCCAAATCGATTCTTTTCTTAAACAGTGCCAAATCAGTACTTTATAAACTGATATCATTTAGGTTTTCATGATACTGTTGCCAAATGGGCCTCTTCGTCCTCTTAGTCTTCGAAAAAACCAGGAAAACGCTTCGAAAAAGAAGACTTCCATATTTCAGTAGTTGCAGAAATGCTGGGAGCGTTGTATTGCTGTGCAAGGGCACTATTTTGAAGTTGATAGTGTGTAAACATAGATAAATAAAGTACTTTTTTTGTAATATTCATTAGCAATTCATTCATTTGTAATATACATTAGCAATATTCATTGAAAGACAAAATAAACTTGGTATTTTTTACTTTATAAATTGTGCATTATTCTGGAAGGAGAAGAATACAAGAATCTTGATATCCATCATACACACCACATCACCTTTTCACCTGCAGTCTCATTGTTGATGCTTTCAGGGATGTTGCATGGGCAAAAAAAAATTATGTTTTATTAGTAAGTTATTTATTCAAAACCTACGGTAGGGGTGTAACAGTAAAAGCGTATGAATTTTTTCCTGCTTGGTACAGGACATTTGGAACGAACCATCCACAAACAGTGGATAAGTGGTGGAGCCGTTCAAAACTTGTTTGCATCAGTTGAAAGCCAAAGCAACGCTTTTTTTTTTAAAAGAGCGAAGTCTGTTTTGAAAGAGTCAACCCACGATACCAGCGTTGCCTTCGGCAAGCGTTCAGAAGCTATGTGATTTTTCGCACACTTTTTGTAATATTGGTTATTTTTTTTGGTGGCTGGAACTGATCATCTGCGTTTACGTTATTTCTTATGGAGAAATGCGGATCGCAATTCCAGAATTAATTTAATCTTTATGCGGAGATTCTGCTGTATTTGCTAAGTTTGTATTTATAAAATTGTGATATTTAAAGAATTGCAATACAAATCAAATTGGCACTTAGTTATCATGATAGTGTTGTATTTGATAATCCATAGTGAACATAGTAACTCAGTGAAAAACATTTCAGGATATTCCACCATATTTGATTGACATTTAAAAGAATTTGAGCAAGAATTTGAGAATGTTAAAAAGGTGTTAAAATAACCATTCTAGTTCTTCAACATAATAATATGTTAATTATGGTTCAGTTACATTACAGGAGTAAACTAGGAGTACAAAAAAAAAAAACACTTATTATTAAATATGATCAATCTGAGTCAGCTTTGTACCTTCTGAACATATTGACTTAAATAGAAATGAACATAGAGAGAAAAGTGGCACAGATTTTAGCTCACAGTGCATATCTTGATAAGTTTATATTTTTAATAACAAAAATTGCAGGCTTGTCCTTCTTGCTGTTGTTTTAGAAAAGTTACAAATCTGGACTAATCTACCAAGCAGAATGCTAAAGAAGAATCTCATATTTTAATTCGGTTCACATCGTCTCCTATAGTACAGTGCTATTTATTGTACTGTATATGCAGTAATTGTAAAGTTGCCAATAATTTAGCTAGAGTGTAAGGTTTGATTTTAAGGGTCTGAAATGGACCTCTCAGACTGCAGCATGGTTGTTGCAGATAAAGTTCCTTTGTAAGGTTTCACTTTCTCACTTTGACACTTTCCCCCGTCTTCGTGTCAGAGTATGGTGTCTCTTAGCTGTGTATTAAAAGGGAGTGATTTGTTCATATTGAATGGACTAAATGGAATAATTTTTAACTTCCTCCTCTTTCCAGGTGACAAAGAGCATGTTTGGTGCCAAGAGAAAGCAGTTTATGGAGGGGCTCGATAATGACTACGCAGACGACAGCGTGTACTACGGCCAGCCGTCGATTTTCACACATCGACCCGAGAAAGACGTAAGACACTAAGAAAAAAACCTATGAGAAAATAGTTGACACCAAAAATGTTAAAATTATCAAATTATTTGCTAAGTTTGTTTAGATTTGTAACATGAGCTGGAGAAAAAAAACAAACAAACAAGTGCCTTGTGTAACACATCTTCCCTGTGTTTTTCAGATGCTGTTGTCGTCGTCTTCGTCATCGGGGCAGCTGTCACAGCTGGGTACAAGCTTATACGGCTCGCAAAGTATGCCCTCATACACCGTGGTCTACAAGTTTCAACTCGATCCTAATAGATGCTAGAATTAATAAAGAATTAGTTCAAAATCTTACAGTCAATTGGTTGAAACTGCAGTTTTATTTTGTTTCATTATTTAGAACTTTTAATGACTTTTCTTATTGTGCCTGATTGTGTTGCGCTGTTAGATACGCGCTTTGTTTTAAAGTTAGAATGCATTCAGGTTTTTAGTGCACAGATTATTTTTAATGAAAAAAGGAAAATATCTGGAGTTTCATGATTAAAATCAATTACTCCACTCTAGCACCTGTGCTTTCATTTTTTTTGACTGTCAGCTTTTTTAATTTTCGACACAACTCAAAGAATTCAGAAGGAAACATTTAACCGATATTTGCACCAGAATCTTACTGCTTGCAGTTTCCCACCTGCTGTATGCTATAGATAGCATCGCTTTTTGATGGAGGCTTTTGAAGGATTTTGTTCTTGGATGAATGTGTGTGTGTGTGTGTGTGTGTGCGTCCTAACACACCCTCTTTGATGCTTTGCAGATACTCTAGGCTTCTCAATACGGGGGATGAGCAACAACAACCCACAACTCAATCGCAATTTAACACAAAGCACGCAGCTACCACCTAGTCACGGCACGTCCTCCACCGGGGGCCTGACACTGTCACTCCATACTCCAACCTCGCCGAGTAGGTGAGACATTGTTGGACGTTCGGCTAAAGTTTAATCCCCCCCCCGCCCCCCCCCAAAAAAAGCAGAGTCAACCTTAAGTTCACGTTTTAAACAGTTTCTGCTCCTTCGCAGGGGGATTTTGCCGATGAACTCGAGAAACCTGATGAATCATTCGCAGATAGGGCAGGGCATATCGCTGAGCGGACGGAGTAACAGCATGAGCAACAGCTCGGGCCTGAGTAGCCCAAACCGCAGCTCGCCCAGCAGCATCATCTCCATGCCCAAACAGCAGCCGGCACGGCAGTCGCTCACCATCAACAGGTGAGTCCATATACACATACCCGGGTATAATGCCCACGCAGCCTTCATCATCAGTGCTGACAAGCTAAGAGAGGTTTATTCCAGCTTTATATACAGTACATACACATGCAATGTAAGGATTTTGCATCATTACTTTTAAACTTGCTTAAACTTAGCCTTCCAGAAGCTTCTCACAACATTTGCGTTTATTCCTTTCTTCTGACAGAACTGGTGTAACTCATGCAGGTTTGTGGGCCTCCACAGTTATTCAGTTCAGTCTAAAAACTTTATATAGGATTCAGGTCAGTTATTTGTGATGGCCGTGTCAAAATCGTTTTTATTTTGTGGCCTTTAAAGGGATGTTCAAGTCAAACCGGGACTTTTGATTGAACACAAAAACTCACTTTATTAAAAAAACTAATTTTATTCCTCCATATAATCCCCCTGCTACACTAATGCCCTTATCCCAGTGTTTCACTAGTGCTTCGATACCATAAAGGTAAAAAGTTTTCTTAGTATGCAGACTGCATGTGCCACATCTGAAACACTGGCCTCCCAGGAACTCCTTTCAAGAACCAAACATGTGAAAATGACATGAAGTGCGGTCAGGACAGTATGGGGGATGTGGTGATAACTTCTAGCCGAGTTCATGTAATGTTTGAGCCGTGTTCCTGCAGACAGATTTATTCCGCAAGATGGTGACAAGTTATCCATCGACTTTCAAGGCTTAGGGGTTCCACTCACTGAATGTTGACGGGATTGACTGCGACTGGGATTGGCATTCATGGGCGTGAATGAAATATTCATGAAATATTTTACTGCGACTAAGAGTTTCATCACTGTACTGTGTTTGAAGTCTGTAAACATCAGTCGGTTTTACACCTTCATTCACAAGACATTTCATCACAAGTCCCGGTTTGACTTGAACACCCCCTTTTTAAAGTTTGCTGATTCGCTTAGGCTGGACAAACCAATTGGTGAGCAGTTTCAACATTCTTTCTGTTGTATTGAGGTGTTGCTTCAATAAATGCACCTCCACAACATGATGCTTCCACCCTCATGCTTCTCAGCTATTCCTCCATACACAGCACTTTCTTCCTTTCATCACATGATGTAACATGTCAGACAGTGTATAATGGTGGATATCTTCAGCCTAGAACCCTTGGCCTTGATTGTACATCCTTACTGTATTGTAAACATCATAAACAGATTAGCTATCTTTGTTCTGTGTCCTTTATTGCAATAAAATGTTCTTGCCAAATCACACGAGATAAATAAAGAGTAGTTACAGTACATGCACTCAGATATATCTGTGTGACCAGTAAGACATATCTCTTTTTTGGACCTTTCAGAAGTCCCGTGTAATCCTGATGAACATAATGATCATTTGTAAAGAAATGTTCACACAAGTTTCCAGGCCTTGGTTTAACTTTGTCTTTTTTTCTGTGCAGTATGTCAGGGTTTGGAATGGGCCGAAATCCTGCATTTGGTTTAAGCAATTCGTTCCCAAATAACATCTTTAACGGAACCGGTAAACAACCATTACATTACACCGAACACGCTTGCAAAGAACGCTTTGATTGTTTATTGAGAGCTAACGGAACAATCCGTTTGTAGACGGGAGTGATAACATGACTGGGCTGGACCTGTCCGATTTCCCCGCCTTAGCCGATAGAAGTCGAAGGGAAGGAAATGCCAATCCGACGCCACTGCTCAACCCGCTGGCTGGGAGAGCTCCGTACGGTAAGGCGGATAAACAGAAAGCCTCCTGTTATGGAGTCTCAGTGAAGGAACCTCGTATGCTCCTCTCTAGAACTAGATTTTTACTGAACCTTGACTTCTTTTCAGTTGGAATGGTCACGAAGCCGACACATGAGCAGTCCCAAGATTTCTCCATCCACAACGAGGACTTTCCTGCACTTCCTGGAGCCAACTTTAAGGATCCAACATGTTCTGATGATAGCAAAACGGTATACACACACACACACACACACGCACACACACACACACACACACACACACACACTTAGGGACCTGAGGACCTAGACCTAGATCTCATCAGACATAACACCAATGATGAGATGACTCGGTGCCCTAACCAATGATAGCGATCGTCTGCAGATTAAGTTCTGTATATGTATGTATTTTTAAAAGCATCATTAAAGGTCCTGTATTTTACTATTTCTAAAGTCTCACAGCTCCACCTGTTAATGCTCCGGATGTAGCTTTAGCTGGCATGATCGGGCTCCACTTGGGTTTTAGGAGAGCAGTATGTGTGCGAATCAATACAGCAGTTATTCTGCTTGATCTCTTTAGTCTATAATAGAATATTTCTCTCTTGAATGGAGGAGGAACTCTCAATCCAAGTTCAAAACCTAGTGGAGATTTTGGATTGAAATGGTAGATAGCACCCTCCACCACCATCATCATCAAAAGTCCAACTGAGAGAATATTTTTTGTAAAGCGATGTTCATCCATCCATCCATCCATCCAGTACAGTTCCAGAGTAACACCTTAACTTTAAGATATTGCAGTGATTCAACTTTCACCTCACCTCAAATCATTCCATTCTCTGAACCTCGACATTGTAATTGGCCTTTTTTTTTAGTAGTAATACTTTCCATGAACATTGCTTTTCCGTTCAGTGTATTAGATGAAATCAAACTTGACAGCTTCACTTTGTCCCGAAGTCCTTCTCTCTTTCATGCTGCTTATCTTTGCTGCGTTCTTTCCACCGCAGAACTTGAACCTGTCTGGTAAGATCGTGTCCGCAGACGGTCCTAAGTTCCCTGGAGAAAAGAGCTTGACGCTACAGAACAACAATCATCAGAAGAAAGGAGTTCAGGTCCTTCCTGATGGTGAGAGTCTCGGTTATCTAACTGAATAGGACAAAAATACATAAACAGCTGTGTGTTTATTCTAGGGTGTCTTTCTTTTTCTTTCATTTCCAGGCCGAGTTACGAACATTCCACCTGGCATGGTGACTGACCAGTTCGGGATGATTGGCTTGTTGACGTTCATTCGGGCAGCAGAGACGGACCCGGGCATGGTGCACTTAGCGCTGGGGAGCGACCTGACGACGCTCGGCCTCAACCTGAACTCACCAGAGTAAGCAGCAACTCATCTCATCCATGCTTCACCAGTCAGCACATTGTCACATGCATTGGGTAACCAGGAACAATGTTTATAATATTGGATATAAAATACAGTAAGGATGGTGCTGCTTTAGATCCAGAATTGACCGGCTGCTCGGATCGATACTGTTCAACTGGGTTGAGATCAGATGGATGGTAACATAATCATCCTGGAGACACGAAAACAATAATATTTTTTAGGACAGAAAATCAAATCATGTTACATAACTCTTCAGGTATAATTATTATTAAAGGTCCAGAATTTTATTATTTCTATAACAAATTAACACAGGTCTCAGAGCTCCCCCAAAGTGTGTGTGTATTTGTGTTTTTATCCATACCTCAAACTCCTTCTGTCACTTCTCTATCGAATCCCCAACAGCAGAGCTGAGCATCAAGTCGGGGGAGGAGATCATCTTTTATGAGGTCACATTAGAATTGGCTTATTAAAGCCCTCGCCAATACAAAAACTGGGACAGGATTTCTTTGTTCCTGCATGTATTAATTTGCACACACACCCTGGAGACCCAACTACAGTATATTGCTAAAAATGACTAAAAAGTGAATTTGACATCATACATTAAAATTGGCCCATATTTTCACCTTTTTTTCTCTTTTACTCTAAACTCATACATTTCTGTCTGAAGCTTTTTACTTGCCTCTCTAATAAATGTAGAAACAGAAACTTGTGTGATAGGCAGAACTATATACTGTATATTGATATTTCATGTTTAGTTAACTAAAAAACCCCAGAGTAATAGCGTATTTATCATGACAGAATGTGATGACAGAAATCGGAGCAGCTGCGCTTCGTCACAGGTGTTCGGCTGATCTTCCAGTTTTGATTGTGAGAACAAAAATGAAGTCTGTGGTTTGAGGCATGTTTTTGCCGTTTGCTACTAAAATGCAAAGCTACTTTGCAAAATATGTAAAGGATGCAAAGTATGTAAAGTATGTATTGTTTTGGCATTTTCTATCTCACCCGTGCGCCACAGCTGACCCAAACCAAGCCAAGCCAAGTAGGGCTGGGCGGTATACCTTTTCATACCGAATACCGGTGTTTTTTTTATTTATTATATTCATTTTTCATATAC
>JAQQZS010000004.1:19986025-20007779 GCA_030068045.1 Platyallabes tihoni | reverse complement strand
TGTTTTTGTTGTGACTGGCAGCGGAATTGCACGCAACATACATGGATTTTTTATTTAATTTTGTTTTTAATGACCCGTCCCGCAAATAAAGTGACAATTTCTTTACCCGCCCCAACCTGACCCGCGGGTTACCAGACAACCCGCGCATCACTAACAGGGTGCCAATCCATCGCAGACCCCAGATTTAATTCAATTTTAATTCAATTTTATTTTTGTATCACTTTTAACAAGGTCATTGTCACACAGCAGCTTTACAAAATTAAAATGGAAATCAGTATAAATGTGTGAGGAAATATGCGTAAATCATAATTATCAGTTTGTTCCTGATGAGTAAGGAAAAACTTCCTGGGATGACAATACAGTATGAAGAAACTTTGAGAGGAACCAGACTCAACAGGGCATCCTTATATGGATGATAACGGAGAGCAGAAATTGATCTTTGGTCATACTGTGTGTTAGGTGTCTGTACGTTCAGTAGAACAGGAGAGGTGTTTAAGTAAATATGGAGTCTACTTTCGCTATTGGAGGCTCAGGTAAAAAAAATGTAGGAATTTCAGTCCAAGTGGACCATGAGGGAATTTGACAAAAAACGCATTGGATTAAAAACACTGATTCCTCCTATAATTAATAGTTATCTGTACAGAGTACAGTACTGTGCAAAAGTGCCAGAGAGTCGTACTTTCAAAGAGCCAGACGTTCTTGTATTTTAATGTAGTCTAGAGAAATAGTTCTCAAGGCTTCCTAAAGGATTTTGATTTTTTTGTCTCTCATTTTCAGTCCAGTCCCTGTACCTGAGCACTCACTCTCACTCACTCATATTCTATACTACTTTATCCTGTATACAGGGTCCTGGGGGGCCTGGAGCCTATCCCAGGCGACACCCGCCTCATATCCAATCCATCACAGGACACACACACAGACCCGAAGTGGGAATCGAACCAGTGTTAACCACTAAGCCACATGCTGCCACTGTACCTGAGCAGTTTCATATGAGTGTTTTTTGTTTGTTAAGCCACTCAGTGACCCATCAATCATTCAAGCATGAAAAGTATGAACATGAAGCATGAACCAGTGAGAAACAGGTGCAGATCATCAGGCCGTTGATTAGTATACCAGTGATGCTGAATTCTGAGTGGTTGGAACAGACGAGAGGGGAAATGAGGTCGCTTCTGAGGATGTTACATACTGTACAGTAAACAATGATTTAGGTGTTGCAGTGGGACATTGTCTGTTCATTTCTCTATGGCATGTGTCTATTTAACACTTTTATACAGAAATCATATTCAGACACGTGATCTTCTAAAATAGCCTGGGCAGAATTACAGATAAACATTTTCAAGGTGATTTTAATGTAAAATATATTAAATGTTTCTTCAAGCAATAGAAAATAAATATAAAAGCAAAGATTTTCGTTTTGACATTTTTAGGCTGTTTGCCAAGATTCATCCATTAGACATCTGACGGGTTTACAGAAAACACATAATAAAGTAAGATCAAAAGTAGATTTTTTACATGTATTTTTTTTTGTATTCATATTTATGGAGAATGAAATATAAATTGAATTAGTAGATGAAAATTAAATCTCCATGGTTATACAACTCGATCTTGTGCGTGTATAAATGTATAAACCTTTTTGGCTGGCTTTCTGACTGAGCCGACTGGTGCTTGGGGCCCTTCTCAGCGTTTCTGTCTCAGGTTGTTATTTCTGTCTGATTGTTTTATTTTTTTCTGTATTCCGATGCCTCTTCTCACTCCAAAGCCTTGCTGATCCCAAGCAATCGTGGTGCGGCTTGTAACTGGATTAATCTCCAAATCCCTGAAAATGACTTACACCGATCAGCCATAACATTAACAGCATTGATGGTAAATTGAATAACATTGATTATTTATTATATACTAATAAACAATAAGGATCACAGGCACCCACGGCTCATTTATGATTGTGGGGACCAAAGAACAAGCATGTCTGGTTCGATCGCACAGAAAAGCACAAATTGCTGAAAAAAGTTAATCCTGGCCATGATAGAAAGGTATCAGATCACTCAGTGTTCATCACAGGTTGGTGTGGTGCGGATTAGCAGGTAAGAATTTGAAGTTGTTGATCCGGCCTCCAAATTTCAGTACAGTGATTCGTTTGGATATCTGCAAACAAAATTTGGACTGATATTGTAATAAAGTTGAAATAATTACTGGTGACGAGACATGGATTCTTCACTACGAGTCTATGGGTAAACAGCAGAGTATGGAATGAAAACATCCCCGATCACAGACCGAGAAAAAGTTCAAGTCAACCATCAATGCTTACAGTTTTCTGGGGATACTCGAGGGCCAGAAGTATCGGAACATTATCAGGAAAAAGGTTAAAAAAAAAAAAAATCAACGGTGCTCGCTACAGTGAGATGCTTATTAAAGTGCTGAAGCCTAAACTTCGCATTAAACACAGAGGACTACTATTCGAGGGCGTCATAATCTCGCGTAACGGTGCATGTCTGAATACTTCTGCACACACTGTCGACATTTTGCGAAAACTTTATTTTGAGGTGTGAAACCATCCTCACTATAGTCCTGATCTCACTCCATCAGACTTTCAGCATCCCTACGAGAACAAAGATTCACTTCTGATGAAGATGTGAAGACAGCTGTGCATTCGTGGCTCGCACTTCAGCCTAAAATGTTTTTTT
Organism: Platyallabes tihoni; assembly: GCA_030068045.1. Taxonomy (NCBI): domain Eukaryota; kingdom Metazoa; phylum Chordata; class Actinopteri; order Siluriformes; family Clariidae; genus Platyallabes; species Platyallabes tihoni. The sequence goes on along the minus strand of JAQQZS010000004.1, from coordinate 20,005,098 downwards.
TTTTTGATAGGGGAATAGGAAATCTTTTACAGTTTACAGACAAGATGGACAAAGTGTATTGAAAATCAAAGAAATTATGTCAAAAATAATGTATTTGTCTTTTTTAAAATTGATTTACGATATATTCTACAGCCAGAATGCGGATAATTTTTGACTCACTCTACAATAGTAGAAACCAGATAAATAACTTTGCTGAGTTTGAGGATCCTACAAGTAATAGGATGTTCATGTTTGGGAAACGACAGCACTAGATAAAACCTGAAATACGTCTGACATTAATGTACGATTGAGGCTAAAAGCTTCAGCTCTTCATACGCAGTGTGTTTGGGTTCAGCTACTAAATGCTGTCTGTGTGCGGTATGGTAAGGCACAAGCTGTGTTGTAAAAGCCCCCCAGTGAAATGGTGCAAATGGTCAACCATGCTGAGATCTCTAAAGAGGAAATGCAACTTCGAAATTAAAAGTGGTAATAAATTCAGTTCCTGTTAAACAAAACCTCTCTTGTCATATCGGGTAAATGGTCTGGAGTTCGTTAGTGTGGCCATTAGAGCCCCGGTTTATTGTACTCTCATGAAAACACAGAATTAGCTGCTTCATAATAAGTGATGAGGGTCCACTTTGGCACAGCGGGTAGCGTTCCTGCCTCACAGTTAACGACTCGATCTTGAGCTCGGGTTACCGTCAGCGTGTGGAAGTGTGTGAATCATGCTCTGTGATGGACGATGGACTGACATGCCAGTCAGAGTGTGTTCCTTTGTCACGCCAGCTGTTTCCAGGATTTACTCCGAGTCTGGATCAGAATGTGAATGAAGATGAATAATAAGCATGAGCACTCATGAGCTCACAGACACCACGATTGCTCATTGTCGCACCAATCAACCAGGGAGAGAGTAACACCATTCCCGCCAGCCAGAGAGCATGACTGATTATGTTTTTGTAGACTCCCAGGCATGATAATTCATAAACATTTCTGTTTTGGGAAAAAAACAAACTGTGGACAAACTGAATCGGAACGGTTCTTCATAAAATGTAATAGGATTTTTACAGTAGCTTACTTCTTTACCCTTGGGGTGAGTGGGCGAGTAGTTCAAGGTCTCAGTCATCACACGGTACTTCAACCCCAAGCCCCAGTAGTATTACATCTGATCCACTTGTATCACCGGCACACACAAAATTACACTCGTCAGAAGTATCCTCTTCATGCTTTGAAGGCATCCACAAGAGCCACCAATTGCCCTCTGCCTGATCCATGTTCCCCAGGTGAAGATGCACGCTCTCACATCTACATATTTCTAGGGAGGCCATGTTTTCACTTGCTGTCTGGAGAGCCGTGTTCAGTGGTACATCAGTTTACATTTACATTCATGCTTTTGGCAGACGCCCTTATCCAGAGCGACTTAAATACTGTACTGTAAGTGCTGTGAAGTTTCCATCATCACTAGGTTACTACCTATAACTACCAAACATTCTTGGTAAGGATTTTTTTAAACCAAAGAAACAATTAGGTCTTTAGTCATCTAGAGAAAGTTCATTCCATCACCTGGGAGCCAGGACAAAAAACAGTCTAGGTGGTAGGACCAGTCAAGCAGTGCTGAAGGATCAAAGGGAACATGGTACAATGCAAGGTGTGTTAGTTATGGTGCCATTTCTACTTTCTCTATTTAATGATCTCTGTGCTCATCGGGGTTAGTCCGCTGAGACGCTTGTTGTAAAAGTTTGCTCTTTTTTTCCAAGCACCATCGAGGCATATCTTATGTAAAATACCAACTGGATCTTTCCGATGGTTTAAAACATAGTAAAGGCTTTGATGATGTTACCGTCTACTTCAGCATCTCCATTTTTGGTTAACTTACTTTCAAGGTATGTCAGTTCTTCTATAGATGGCACGGTGGCTTAGTCATTAGCACTTTCGCTTTGCACTTCCAGGGCCCAGGTTCGATTCCCGCCTCAGGATCTGTGTGCATGGAGTTTGCTTGCTTTCCAGTGTTTGGTTGGTTTCTTTTGGGTACTCCGTTTTCCTCCCACAGTCTAAAGACATGCAGATTAGGATAATTGGCGTTCCCAAATTGCCTGCAGTGTATGAATGAGTGCTTGAATATGTGTTTGTGCCCTGTGATGGATTGGCACCCCATCCAGGATTATTATTTTAATGTACTGTACACCACCTCATACCTTAAGTCTCCTGGGATAGCCTCCAGGCCGCCCAGGATAAGTGGTGTAGATGATGAGTGAGTGAGTGAGTGAGTGAGTAAATTCTTCTATACCTTCAATGTCCTTACACAGACAGGGCAAGCAGCATCAATGGTATCACAACATGCAACATTCTGAGACATGTATTAATTTCTTCCATTTGTGTTTTTGACTACTTACAATTACAGTAACTTTATTCCTATCGTGTTACTATGCTTGCAATTTTCTCCTTGAAATTTTCTTCAAAATCAATAACTTGTCTATCTATCTATCTATCTATCTATCTATCTATCTATCTGTCTGTCTGTCTGTCTGTCTTATTTAAAACATTGAGGGTTGCTGGTGATTTGGTGCACACTTCAGGAGGATAAGGATGATGATGATGATCGTGGTGAGGGACAGCGAGAATCTTATCAGCTCTTTTTCTTTAGTCTTTGAAAGATCGATTACATGGATGATGGAAAGAGACGTTCGTGGTCTCCGCGTGCGAGTGCGGGTGTGCGTATGAACCCATCACGGGAGCACTGACCTTTCAGAATGTGAGGTAATGAGCGCTCGGGTCTCTGTAAGCAGCGGTGGCTAATGACTTGATTAAACCACCTGTGGGATGTGACTGACATGACATTATCACGGTGCGGTAATGACGGCCCAGCTCTATTAATAAATGGGCAGGTAGATGCAGCACTCGGTGTTCTGTGCTTGTGCCTGGAAGGCTGTGATTTCAAAACCTGCACGGCTCCTTCTAACAAGATCGTAACCCTCATCTTATTTCAAATGTTACTTTTCATGTCTCAAAGTTGTAATATGGTAACTGTGGTTGCTCGAAAAAGAAATTTCATCTCTGCGTCACTATCCTGCATAAATAACTTGTAGGTCGTGTCATATGAAAACATCAGCTATATAGGAAAATTAGATTAGGCTTCTGAAAATGTAAGATTTGCTTTCATTTTCCTATATAATAAAGTACATTAGTTTCGATTAGTTTCAATAAATTTGCATTAAAAATATGGACTTATTACCAATTTTTAACGCCTAGTTACTTTTCACCCACTCTGTAGTTTAATTGTTTACACGGACGCTGATGCGATAAGATAGGTGCACATCGTCTGGACACTGTGGGTTTGATTCCCAAGTGATGCCACAGCCACCTGTAGCCAGGAGTCCACTCACAGCAACACTAGCCGATTTATGAGTAAGCTTACGCAAGCTTAAAAGGCTTTCATTCTTAACATGAGCCAGTCAGTGCTCCGCTCTCAGCCAGAGACTCAGTGGATGAAAGCCTTATCTCGTCACATCACATAATGTTATCCCAACGTGGGGCCAACATGATCAGAAAGAATATACCCATTCCAACAAGAGAGAAACTATCATTTCACATGTTTAAATCTATCATACAGATTATTAAAGTGTTACAGCACCCTCTCATTTCATTGAAAAGTCATTCCCATCAAACCTGATTGTTCCAACTGAGGTGTTTGAGCTATGATTTCCCATTACTAATGAAATATTAGGGATAGTTGTGACTCAGGCGGGTAAGGCTCTTCGGGGGTCAGGGGTTCAAGCCCTGCCACCGCTGGGTCACCGCTGTTGGGTCCTTAGGTTGCCTTGGGCAAGAACCTTAACAATACAGTACGTCCCATACAACCCAGCCAAATTAGGACAGTTATGACAGGAAGGGCATAGAACCTTATACCAGATTTTAGGGGTCTGCCGATAGGGTGACCCCTGGGGTAAAAGGGACAAAGTACAAGAAAAAAAATACAAAGAAACAATCAAACAAAAACTAATTAAACACTAAGGTTCATGTAACTGAACCTACTGACTTTTTTTTTTTTAAACTTAAATAACATGAAATTAGAACACAGTAACAGTTAAAAGTTTGAACACAAGTTTAGATTTATTTTCTATAATCTTGAATAATACTGGTATTTTGTCAAAACTGTGAAATAAGATATATAGCATTAGATGATTATGTAACAACAACAACAACAACAGTCAGTTGTCATTTTAAGATACGAAGGTTAGCCGAAGGTCATCTGGAATAGTTCTTTACAGAACAGTATTGTGTCAAGTGCATTAGCAAAACCCATCAAGCACCATGAAGAAACTGTCTCTCATGAAGAAAAGCAAGAACAAAACCTACCTCTGCTGCAAAGGAGACGTTCATTTAGAGTCACCAGCCTCAGAAATCACCAATTAACAACCAGCACATCAGATTAGAGGCGTTATGAAGCTTTACAGAGCATAAGTAGCAGATAGACATCTCGATATCAACTGTTCAAAGGAGATTAATGTATATTTTGGATGCCTTCAACATTGTTTTATAGTGTAGTAAGAAATAAAGATCAGGAACAATCATGGAGTTCGAAGGTCAACATCAGCTTATTATACAGCGGTACCTTGACATACGAATAGAATCCGTTCCGGAGGTGAGTTCTTAAGGCGAAATTTCGTTTTTGCGAAAGGCATTTTACTATAGGAATTAATATGAATGCAGATGTTCCGTTTCAGCCACCCAAAAAGTATTACCAATATTACCCATTTCCAACAATATAAGCATATAGTTGCATATTAAAACAATCCAAACATTTAGAAAAGACACAGAAATTAAGTAACATTTGAAAAAAATAGAAATTAAACCTCACTCTAAACCTCACTCAATTTATGATTCCTTTTGGCACATACTGCTATAAAAAGTGAACTGAAAGTGCCTCCCATTGGGACCCATGGTGCCATGTTTTCACTAAATCTTGCACAAAATGCAAAAAAAATAAAATAAATAAAAACACACACACACAAAAAATAAATTAGCTTTGCTTGGCTTTCCACTAATGCAAACGGCGTTCATTTCGACTCAGTTCGTTCACTCTTTTGCCAAAAAGGCTTTGTACTGTATGCCAAGGCAAATTTCTTGCCAAATTGAATGGAATATTTTTGCCTGAAAATGATGAAAAATTTGGCTGCTTTGCTTTTACAGCAGCTCGGAAGAGAAAACAAAGGACGATTTTAACCATCATTTTTAACTATGATAGTAACACTTATATGTTATAAATAACGTTCATGCTGGTGATAATAAGAAGACATACTGTGTTTTTTTGTACCGGAGACTCAAACATTTATCCTCATTATTTAATATATAATAATAAAATATATTCATTATTTGATGAACACTATCCTTTATCTTTAATGCATGGCTTTGGTTTTTGGTTTAGATTTTCCCGTAGTTAAACGTGTGTATGACGACTGACCAGAGCTGTTTGTTGACTGATAATCTTTCCTTCTGTCACACCTTTCTGAATAACTCCATTTCGATTCACAAGGCATCACAACACACACTCCCAACGTGCACCTCTCTGTGTGTGCTTTTTTTGTGGCACTCCTTCTCTTGTCTCTATGGTTACGAGGTCACGCAGAAGCGGCATGCTTTAATTGAGTGTTGAAGTAGCATGCTGCTCAGGCCAGTCATGTTCTATTTTTACATGGGATGAGTCGTGCTTCAGGAGGATCCCTCGCTAACCCTGCCAGCAAACACAGCCGTGCTGTGCACACACACTCCTCAGAACGGCTAAGCTGGCTTGGTGGAATCTACATCTCGGTGGGATTGATCTCTGCGTTTCTCGGACCCTAATCAGGTCCTGGGTCAGGTCTAGTGGACGCTTGCGAGATCATATGTGATATGCATATCATTAGGCGTGAGGCGGGGTACACCCTGGACAGGGTGCCAATCCATCGCAGGGAAACAGGAGCACCTGGAAGAAACCCACCATGGGAGAACATGCAAACTCCTCACACACAGACCCTGAGACGGGAATCGAACCCCTCGACCCTGGAGGTGCAAGGCCACAGAACCACTACACCACCGTGTCACCCCTTATGAGTTATTAACTGTTGCATAATTAAAATAGCACTAAAGATACTGTATTATTAATTTCGTGTATCGTGAACTTGGCCAGACATTCTCGGCTTTCATCTCTTAAACAGCACAGATAAGATGAAAGCAGATGAAGATATTGTATTGCTTCTTTCTGAAAGTCTAAAATAAAGATCTTTTTTTGAAAATAACAGTCAATTCATTTTTGTCTGTTTTAACCCAGCAGACACTGCGGTCAAACCACCCAGATAGATCACTGTGGTTTAAGTCTATCCCTGTTTCCTGATTTTATCAAGAATGAAGCCTAGTCTCTGCTACAAATAGCTCATTTTTTATTTAATCACCCTTAAAAAAATAAGTTTATTGGCATTATCAGTTTTAAGTAGATAACCTTATCTAGATTTTGTAAAGTAATGACACCCCTATCTGAAATGGTTTGCGATGATTGTTTCAGACTGTGGATTCGACCCATCGCAGCAGAAACCCCAATGAAGCATGACGTTGCCATACGTATAAGTGTAATTAGATTTTGACGCTGTCCTTCCAAAACACAACATTGGGACAAGTTGGGATAACTTTCAAAGTTAGCATGAGTTTGATAAAGTGACATTAGAATAACTTTGTATAAATATCATCCATTAGTTACAGCATTTATGCCGCTCTGTTCACACAACATTACCTCTGCGATCCCTTAAGTGTCTAGCAGATGTTAGAATACAGACGGAACGCAACGTCTTTCCTGGATGTCTTTCAGCAGAGAGATAAAAGTAAACGCTATTCATAAAGTTTGTGTCATTGCCATAAAAAAGGCACCAGTCCTGAAAGGTCAAATTATGAGCCTGTATCAAGTACTGGAAACAGCTAAGGAGATTTTAAATGACTGAAATTGGGTTAAGGATTCTACAACACATTATCAAGGAGGGATAGAGCTGATCCATCACCTTTTGGTCAGAAAAAAAAATCATGGCTATCACTATCACACCTACTTAATAAAGGTGCATTTAAATAAAAAACAAAGCTATGTTTAATAGTGATTTCTATACACACAATGTGATGAGAACTCACAGGATTGGGACGAAACAAATGTGTGTCCATATGAAAACCACCTGTTGGTGAGAGTTATTAGGAAAAAAACACTTACATTCACTAGGGATCATAAAGATTGGACTTCGGATAAAAAAAAAGGTCATGTAGTCTGAGTGATGGGCGTGTCGTGGTAAGAAATAAGTACATGAAGTGATGCACACAGCATGCATAGTGTCCACTGTACAAGACTCTGGAGACAGTGTTATGATCTGGAGTTGCTTCAGTTGCTCAGGTTTAGACTCAGCAACGTTATGTGGCAATAAAATGACGTCAGCTGACGACCTGAATGTACTGAATGACCAGGTTATCACATCTATGGAGTTTTTCTTCCTTGATAGTACAGGAGTATTCCAGGACCCATAGTGTGAAAGAGTGGTCCTGGGAGCATGAGAACTCATTTTCACACTGGCCACCACTTTGTGTTCTGTAATCATCAAACCTAAAGTGGTTAATGAAATCTTGGAGTGTATATATTTTTTTGGCCGGGCCATGTATGAATGTATCAGTTATTAATTAATTATTTGATCAATTCATACATCATTCTTTAAGAAGCATGTTATCCAGGTCAGAACAAAAAAGAAATGTACAGTAGGTGACGCACACACTTATTCTCATATACTGTAGGGACAATTATGTGTAGGAAAACTGCCAACATGCATGCTTATGGGTGGTGAAAGAAAAGCGCAGAACCTAGAGTGAACCCACGCAGACATAAGACGAACATGAGCACAAGCACACAAACAGGAAGTTGAGCTCAGGTTCGAGCCAATGCTGTACAGTGTATTAACAATTTGGGAGTGTTAATTATCCTAACCTGCATGTCTTTGGACTGTTGGAGGAAACCGGAGTACACGGAGGAAACCCACCAAGCACGGGGAGAACATGCAAATTCCATGCACACAGACCTGAGATAGGAATCGAACCCAGACTATAAAGGTGCGAGGCGACGGTACTAATCATTAAGCCACCGTGCCCCATGTTAGTAATATGAAGCGAATTAATACATAATATAATGTTATTTAGTAAATAGTTATTGAGAAAATGTGGACAGTTTTTTTAAAATTTTTTTATAGTTGACGGATTAAAAGATGTAGACGTTGAAGCCGGTAGTCTGCCCAGTGCACAGGAGTTTCTGGCTGGGATCAAGTACCAGCATGAATGGGGTAATCAGTGAGCTATGATTTGGAATGAAAATCTAAAAAATGAGTTGAATATAAAAGTGTGTGTGTGTGTGTGAGAGAGGCCGGCATAGAAAAGCCAGACTGATCACCAGCCTGAACTGTTTTCTGGTGAAATGAAATACAAATGTTATTATTATTAATATTATTATAATTTTTTTCTTATTGACTCATATTGATCAGCGCAGTGTACGGAGGACAAAAGTCGAGGGCTTTAATTTGAAGAATACTATCCCGACTCGCTCTGAAGCGTGGAGGCGTTATTCCGAAAAAGGGACTGATGCACTACGGAAAAAAGATTGCAACAAAAGAAAGGAGGATTGTCTAGACATAACAAAGCCGCGTTATTTGTATTAGCTGAAGCTCCATCTGCGGTCCTTTCTATTGCACGATGAGTATTACAGGAATTAGGACATGTTCATTAACAAATGATTCGCAATAACACAAATTTGTGTATGCCTCGCTTGTGTTGTATAAGGAAATCATTAAGAAATTATTATGTCTAAACATAATTGAGAAACAGCTCATTAATATAGCTGTAATTAATATACACATTAATGAGACAAAGATTGAAAAGAAGTCTTTCGAACCCGGGATGATGAACGCTCAGGATTGTTTGTGCCTTTAATTAAAAGATGTTCGTCATGTCTTCATAAAGATGACTCACAGCAATCTCGAATTGGAATTTCACATTCAGTGATTTATCTGCCTATCGGTGAATCATAATATGTTCTTAAGCCGTATACGTGTAGATAAAATTCATTATTTTTTCAGCTTGGCATTTGCAAACAGATGAGCGCCATGCTGGAAGAATGCCACAGGATCAGGTAGATTAGCAGGCTAATACTAGCAACAAATATGCTTTTTTATGACGATATTATCTCAAGAGTGTGACATTTTATTTCAGGTCCTTCCTTGGTTCAGTTTTAGTACAGCAATTGTGATATCGTTTCACGGGAAAGCACCTACACTGGCTTTCCTGACCGTCATGACCATGAGGAGTATACCGCTCCTCTTTTCTCTTGTAACCTTTTCTTGTCTTTGCTGCCAGTCTCACTGTCTCTTTGTAGTCTCACTGCTTTTCTGATTGAGTGTTACACAAAAAGACTGAATAGGCCTGTAATTCCCCTTTTCGGCAAAGCACAGCAACACCAATGGCGAAATTCAACATGGTGTTGCAAGCATTTTTGCTGGCTTTATCAACATGGCGGTCACAAAGTTTTAGTTGGTAGTGGCAATCTCAAGCCCTCATCCCATGCAGAGTGTTAGTGCCGCCCTGGAACCTTTTATTTCTGTCTGAGGGCCGGTACTTTGTCTGTCTGAACACAAAGAACTGGTTCAAAACTGAGCACCGGCTCCCAACTAGTTCCTGAACCGGCTTGGTGGAAAAGAGGTGAATGTGAATATTAATGTCAATATTTTACTGTTTGGAAAATCTTTGGTCATCAGAATGTTGTGGTGAGGTTAGTTTGGCAACAGTTTGAATGTTGGGGCAGCATTGGGTTGTTTTTGAATTACTTTGATGAAATGACGTCGGAACAATGTTGACTAGCTGACGACTGAACGAGTGCCCCTAACACAATGTTGCAAAAACGTCTTCAAAACAGTATTAATACCAAACTGATGATTTGAGCCAGACTCAAATTCTGGTTGCTGTGGTGAGAGCACTGTGTGTTTACCACTGGACCACTGTTGATGCTGGTAAATATACGTTGATAACAAGTGCAACAAAAATTTAACAGGCAACAGGAATATGTACAGAAATATGAAAATGGCAGCCAGAAGGGTAAAAACTAACAAACAAACAAAACACATAATATCTGTTCTTTCAAAGCAGTGAGTGTGTGTGTATGTGTGTGCCCTGCAATGGATTGGCACCCCGGGTTTGGATGCTGAGATACACCTCTTGGTAATATTTCAGAAGGAAATTAAAACAGAAAGGTAACATTACAACACTAAGAGAAGCGTGATATAAGACTGTGTGTGGGAAGCTGTTCTGTCCGTCCCATCTCTGATCAGTTGGAAACATAAGGACAATGAATGTAGTCATGGATGATAATCACCATAAGTGTTCCAAATAAAGATTCAAATTTAGTCGTTCGTTGAAATCACCTGAGATCATTGAAATTTAAAGGTAGATGGAGCAGTCTGGTTTCTGTCTGGCATAACACTGAAAATGACATTTCCTCAGACGGAGCGAGCCATCACCAGTGGGAGAAAAAAGCCAGACCCCAATATAGAACCTTGGGGGACAGTGAATCAATGGTAGGAATAGAAAAATAGAAGAAGACACCTTTATTTGTCACACGTTTTACAGCACAGAGAAATTCTTTTCTTTTTATATGCCAGCTTGTTAGAAAGCCAAGGTCAGAGCACAGGAACAGCCATGATACAGCCCTGGAGCTTTGCTCAAGGGTCCAACAGGGGCAGCTCGGCAGTGTTAGGGCTCGAACCTCCTTCTGATCAGTAATGCAGAGCCTTAACCGCTTGACCTACAACAGCCTGTGCACTGAGTCAATACAAATCTATCTAACACACGACTCTGAGCTATTGATGGCTTTAAACCATGCCAGAAAGTTTCATGAATCATAAGGCAATGATTTTGATTTCTTCCAGGTGGGTTTCTCCACCTCTCAGTGGCATGCTGTTAGGCTCTGATGAGTGTGAACATTTAGGGCTCCGAACTCTTAAGCGAGTCCTTTAGGGTTTGGACTGGGAGTCTCTGACTCACGGCTCTCTTAGCATAAGAAACCTCCAGTGATTAAGAGGAGAAGGAAATGTGCTGATACAGTGAATCGTCCCAGAGATGTGATGAAAACCGGGTAATTTTAGAAAGTTCAAACATGCTTTTTATTTTTTTGAATGATTGAGAACCTCTGGCAGGGAATAACTCAGTATGGCGATACATAGCTATACAGACAGAAAGACAGACAGACGCTTTATTGATCCCGAAGGAAATTCCAGACATCCAGTAGCAATGAGGACAGTAATACAAAGGCAGATTTGTAGATGTGATTGCAACTATAAACTATAGGAATGTCATAAAATAAGTGAAATACTGTACAGTGCAGCCTTGACATGCAGTTGTCTTTATGACAAAGTGTGACATCAGTGAAAATTACAGTTTACAGGTCTAAGCATTTTGGCATCATATGTAATCCTGAGATTAAGTGAGCAGACCTTGACGCTAAAAGAGTTTTGTGGGCAGCACTGTGATGTATATAGCAGAAGAGCCTTAAGCCTAGATCTCCCAGTCCGCACTCCCATGTCCCTGTAGAGAGGTGCCGATTCTGTAAGTTTTACGATGCTATAACTATCCCGATTCAATATTACATTGTTTTCAATTTTGTTTGAAATTTATTAGCTTTATTCAGCAGCTTCACAACTGATCTGAACATGAGTAATTAAGTGTAACCTGTTCCATTGGTTTTCTCACTTAAAAACCAAGCACAGGATTGTTAAATAATACAAAATAACTAAAACGTTTAACATTTAACTTCAAATTAAATTAAACAAAAAGCTACATTGTTACTGATCAGCTTGTATCTCTTTCATCTGCCATAATTATGTTTTTGTAAACATATTTAGCAAATAATTTCACTCCTATCACGCAGGATGCCAGTGTGTGAATAGTTCAGAGTGCACCATCTGTAGGATTATAAAGAAACAGTAACATTTTACCTCTTTAAATACCCACAAATTGTTGAGCAGTTGCGAGCATGTGGCGGGTGCACACCGCTTTATCATGCCGGCACACCAGGCTTCTAACCCGTGTGTTTCGAGCCTAATTAGCGCTTGTGGTGCTAAGTGTGTAATAAGTGGTCCTAAATCTAATTCACTCGTAAAGTGAAACTTTTTTTCTTTCTTTTCTTTTAGCCTTTTAACACATGCAACTTTTGAGAATGCATAGATAAGTTTCATAGGTGATGACCGATGGGTAAAACAATATGTGGACAGAAACATGTTAATATTGGTAGAAAACAAAATGTTAAGGGGGTTGTGTTACAAATTGGAGTTACATTTATTTATGTCTGCTCTCAGGTTGTCTGCTCTACTGCAGCGATTAACACCCATATTGACTCTTTTACCAGATGGGATACGTCACAGCTCCTTATCTGAGACAAATCATCAACTAGTGATTCGCCTCATTTCACATGTTGCTGTAGTGCACCGATTACAACTAAATAAGATTTATTCCAGATCATAATCTAGAAAGCACAGCGTAACACCGTGAACCTGCTTGATGTGATACGATTACATCATCATTTGGTCATGAGCGTACCCAGAGCACCTGCAGCCATGCACAACCTGAAAAATGTGTTTTGTGCAAATAATGTAAGATGTAACAGGGTAGAGTCCAGAAAGGCAACACTATTTTCTGCGAGATGTGGTGATGGATGGATTAAGTTGTGCATCATTAACATACATTATATTGCCAAAAGTTGTGCACACCTGCCCATCACACCTGTATATAGTTCTATAAAAGTATGTGCCCCTTCCTGATTTTTCCCATAATGGAAGATAACAAGGCAGTAATTAATTAAGAGAAAAAAAGCTGTCCAAACCTACCTTGCCCTGTGAAAAATAACTTTTTGGAACTTTTTGTGCGTCCCATTACATCTGGCATAAAACTACAACATAATTTCATAAAAAGAACATCATACTAACAGTCAAACATGGTCGTAGTAGTGTGATAGTCTTGGACCTGGATTACTTTAGGACCTGGACGACTTGCCATGATTGATGGAACTATGAATTCTGCGCTCTACCAGAAGATCCTGAAGGAGAATTTCTGGCCATCAGCTTATGACCTCAAGTTTTCTTATTTTTTTGGGATGGGAATTTTCCTCAGATTTTCCCCACGCTTCCCCACTAGGGGACTCCCACATCAAGGCTACTACTACCAGTCAGGGAGACTATCACAAAGACAAGCAGACAGCCGACCGCATCTTTTCGAATTGTTCTCTCATGGACTGTTGTGGGCGTAACACACTCGGAGGACAGTGTTATCCACTCCTTCCGCTTACGTGAGCTCACAGACACCTTTTATTGGCTGTAGAGCTGTGATTGATGTGAGAGCGCTAAGTGCCTCCCATCTCACCCCTCTGAGAGAGCTCGACAATCAGCTCTGTCTAGGCCGCCAGCTATGGGAGGCTACCACAACCCCCGGGAATCGAACTAGTGATCTCCGGATGATAGGGTGAGCACTGTACAACTGTGCCACTTGGGGTATGACCTCAAGTTCAAGCGCACTTGGACTATGCTGCAGGACATTAATCCGAAACACTCCAGCAAATCCACTTTTGAATAGGCACAAAAAACAAAATAGTTTTTTTTTTAGAATGGCCTAGTCAAAGTCCGGACTTGAGTTCCTTAAACAGGCTGTTCATGCCCGAAAACCTACCAATGTGGCTGAATTAAAAAAAAAAACTCTGCAAAGAAGAGCGAGCCAAAATTCCTCCTCAGCGATGTGAAAGACTCACTGTAAGTTATTGCGAACAGTTGATTGCAGTTGTTGCCTCCAAGAGTGGCACAATCAGTTATTAGATGGCAATTACTTTTTCACATAGGCCCACTCAGGGGTAAAGGAGGGTACTTTTTCACAGCACTGTATACTTATTGAATGTGCCAATTCGAAAAAGTTGGAAGTTGGAGTTCTGCTCATTCGGCCAATCGGTGTTCAGTGGGTTTGAGATCAGAGCTCTGTGCAGGACACTCAGGCTATAACTCTCCAAACTTGGCAAGCCGTGTCTTCATGAAGCTCGCTTTGCACACAAGGTTATTTTCATGCTGGAACAGATTCAGGCCTCTTTAGTTCCAGTAAAGGTGAACTGTAATGCAAAGACATTCGAGACAAGTGTGTGCTTTTACCCTTGTGATAACAGTTTGGGGAAAGAATCACATATGGGTGATACAATGCAGCAGTGATCTAGATCTGATCAAAGAAATGTTGACCAAGATCTGAGCCTGGATCAAACTCCAGCATTAAGTTTGTCAGGTGATGGAACAGGACGTGTTGACGATACATGAACGCCGGCTCAGTGCTGCCAAAAGTCTGCCAAAGACGCGAGTCTGGTTATTCATTATACTAAAAGCTGCTGACCTGTTGAGCAGAATGACTGCAGAGGGTGTTTCGTTTCTCTGACATTCTGTGGAGCTTCACTAACTGCAAGAAGGGCAGTTTCAGCTGAATGCGTGGCTTTGTATTTATGCTGGTTGGCAGCCAGAAGGTCATTTGGTTTGAAATATGAAGCAAACTGGGAGAGTGGCACATTTTTTTTGACAGGAATAAAAGAAAGATGTGTACAGTAGTTGGGTGGGTCAAAAATTTTCAGCTGTTAGAATTTATTTTAATTCATTTAGGAAAAAAGAAATGCACCATTTTTTGACATAATCTTCTTGCTTTTCAATACATTTTTGTCAATCTGTCAACAAGCTTTCATATTCCCTCATTAAAAAACGTTTTATATGTGAGCTGGGAGCCGCGAATGCACCGCTGTCTTCACTTATTCATTAGAAGTGAATCTTTGTCCTTGAAGGGCTGCTTTCAGGGGAACAAACAGGTGAAAGTCTGATGAAGTAAGATCAGGACTATAGGGAGGATGCCTTAACACCTCAAAATGAAGTTTCTGCAGAGTGTCGACAGTGTGGGCAGAATTGTGCAGATGTGCGTCGTCATGCAAGATCACGACATCCTTGGATAGCAGCCCTCTGCGTTTAATCTGAACTTTAGTCTTCACCTCTTCAATAAGCATCTCACTGTTGATTGTTGAACTTTTTTCCTGATAATGTTCCAATACTGGCCCTTGAGAATCCCAGAAAACTGTAAGCATCGTAGAATTTTCCAGCTGAGGGTTGACTTGTTGATTGTTAAATTTTTTCTTGGTCGGTGATTGAGGATGTTTCCGTTCCATAATCTGCCGTTTACTCTCAGTCTCATAGTGATGAATCCATGTCTCATCACCAGTAATGATTCTTTTTAAGAAACTTTCATCTTCCTTAGAGTATTGGTACAGATTTTGTTAGCAGATATCCAAAAACATCTGTGAGTTGTTTTGGAACCATCCTCAGACCGCAAAAAACAAATTGCTGCATGCTGCTCCTAGTCAAGTGGATCGCTCGCATTTCAGTTATGAATGAACTGATGTCACACACCTGCAACAGAAGTTTTAATACAACCGGAGTGCGAATAATTTTTGACTCACCCTTGTGAGGGCAGTTCCTTTTGTTGTTTCTGCTTGATGAGGCAGCGGTGGCTTGAACGGTTAAGGCTCTGACTTACTGATGGGAAAGTCAAGGGTCAAAGCTCCAGCAGCAACAAACTCCCTCTGTTGAGCCCTTGAGCAAGGCCAATAACCCTGTGTACCCCAGAAGCGCTGTATTCTGGCTGACCTGCGCTCTGACTCCAGCTTCCTTCCTGGAATATACAAATAATAAAATACTAATTTTACTGTTTTATAGCATACTTGTGACAGATAATCGATTGTTAATTCTTAGATCCTCTCAAGCTCAATCAGCCTAGATGGGAAAACCAGCCATTTTCATGTCTCTCCACAGGGGTTAAAGGTCAGGCTTTGGCTGAGCCACTTAAGCACATTTTTTAAAATGTAATTATCCTGCCCAAAGGTTAATGTTTGTTCATTTGCTTGGATTTTTAATAACCACCGTGTCACTTCAGGGCCCTTCAACACAAAATATCCAGCATTACATCAGAAAATGTCAGAATTTTTTTTCATAATTAAATCAGCTGCACATGGATCCACGCCCACCTGCCGAGTCCTTGTCGTTACACAGTAAAAGTATAAAAGGAAATTAAAGGGTCTCTTACTTCAATTTAAATGGTGTGCTAATTAAACAGGTGTGAAAGTAAAAGTGCAGGGGTGTTGCTTTCACCAGCCTTTACGGCTTACACAGCGTGTACATACCGGACTCGTTATGAATTCAAATTCTTCATCAATTAATCTAATCAAGGCATTCAGAAACATTAATTATATTCTATTATTACACAATATTGTTAAATTCTTAAACCTTTTTGGGCAGGTGGCGAGCACGGCGTCTTGGACGGAAGTTGGCAAGTCACAGGTTTTCTAGCAGGATCCCTAATGTTGGATAAATGTTGTAATATAGTTGTAATGGTGTTGCGATGGTGTCTGCTGTAGGGATGATATTGTTTTTTGAGGTTAGAATGACCAGCTGAGTCTGATGTCCACCCAGCAGGAACCCTAACATTGTATAAACGTTGTAATATATTAATATATGACAATGTTGCGATGGCCTCCACTATCAGGACAAACTTGTATTTGAAAGTCGCAATAATAAATTGACACTGAGACAAAATTTAATTTACAACCTCAAAACAACAAAATTGAAACCTTTATTTGGTACGTTCATGAAGATTAGCATCTATTAACACAACATCCGAGCACATCCATGGTCTCTTACATGTCTAAAGTGGTTTGGAATTCTGATCAAAGATTGGGGTGGACACAACAGCTTTCCACGCACAGCGAGTGTATCTCCATGCCACCTTTTTTTTTTTTTTTTTTTCAGAAATATTACTGAGAGGTGCAACTTTGCTCCCAAATTACTCTGGAATATGGAATATGGTGCTTTTGGATCTCATTCTTATGTGCATTTGCTAGCACTGGGAGCATGTTCCCTAGTAGTCCCATGGTCCACACACTCACACTACTGATCCACACGTCTTTGAAACTGTGGGAGGAAACCAAAGTACCCAGAGAAAACCAACCAAGCATGGAGAGAACATGCAAACAGACCCGAGGTGGGAATCGAACCCCAAATCTAAATGTGCAAGGCAACAGGGCTAACCACTAAGCCACGGTGCCACCCCAAGTAATTATAACCAACATTGTCCCAACTTCCATAATGTTGCCAAATTAACATCACCACAGTGTTTTTGACAACCAGACATTCCTGCTGGGCCATCGCCATTGATGGTATATTAACTGATACATTACCAATAATGAAAGAAAGGAAGAAGTTTCTCTTGCCCTCTTTGTTCTCAGTTGGATGGGCTCTGATTAAGTTCTGACATAATTTCTAACAAGCTGATTCTAGTGCCGTCCCAACATCCATAACCCTGCCAAATTAACCTCACCATAACACTTTGACAAGAAAAATAAGAATCCTGCTAGGTTACATTAGTGTACTTCTACTCATATGTTACTGTTTTTACTTGAACAGCACATTTAGAGAACTGTATGGATAAACAGAATTTGTAATTGAGTATGTAATGGTTTTTCTATGGGTGGACATTTGTTTAAAATTATTTGAAGCAGTCTTAGTATACAGTATGATTCACAAGGTAAGAATATAAAGGTTTTCAGGCAAAGTTTTTTAGGAACACAAGCTACATTCTTTGTCGCATTTTCTAAATTATATGTTGTAATAAAATACGCACACTACCTTTCAAACATTATTGTTCAATAATCATCAGGTCTTTTGAAGTGCGTACTTTAATACTACATTATTTGTATGTTTCATACTTGTAGTTTAGTGAAAGTTTAGCTGAAATGGTCTTTATAGCAATAGCCCATGATACTAAGAAGAAAGAATGGTGGAATCAATAGATTCTATAAAATGATTTCCAAATAAAATGAATGACTTTGATCATATTAAGGTGTATTGTTATATCCATTGTTAATAATGGAAAGATGGCAGGGTCATATGAGTTTGTTAAAATGATTTTGAATCTGAGCAAACATGTAAGAAAGATGTTTTCCTGGTCTGATGTAACTTTTAATGCAACAGAGTAGCCACAGCGAAGCATGATGTTGGTAGCACCATGTTGTAGTAATGTTGTATCAGCAGGTCTCTTCGGTCGGGCAGGCTTGAAGATGACATACAGTAGATGGAGACTAATATAATACAATCCTAAAAGAAAACTTGTTCCAGTCTGGATGAGATTCAAGACTGGGACAGGTGTTCAAATCAGACCTCATGCCAATTGGGAATCTGCGGCAAGACATGAAAATTAATGTTCACCAAGAGTCTCCATCTAATCAGGAATAAAGTAAACCATATCAGGATAAACATGTCAATAAGCAGTCCGCTGAGATGAGTTCCAGATGTCAGCTGTTAATTTGAATGAACAAGATGTTTGGGCTGTGAGTTACAGGAAAACAAGCATGATGAAATATTATCCACAGCATAATGAGTTTGAACGTGTAGTGAAGATTTACCAGATTTGACATAATGATGTCTTTACACAAAGACTCTAATCATAATGACAATTGCTGCTGCAGTAGTAACAGTTGTGTATACTGTATATTTTGTGACCCTTTTTTATGCATGCTATAAAGTGTGTTTTTGCACACACACAAAATTCAATGGTCAGCAACTTCATACACTGTTTGCATTGATTGTTTTCCAAAGTGTCTATCCTAAACCCTTCAAAATAAAATACACCACTAGAGTAAATCAAGGATCCCATAAAAATCAAGTTATCAATTTTGTGGAACACTTATATACACTATATTGCCAAAAGTATTCACTCATCCACCTTCACATGCATTTGAACTTACGTAAGCAACATCCAGTTTTTAATCCATAGGGTTTAATATGATGTTGTCCTGGCACTTATATACTGTACGCTCACAAGCTTATTCACACACTATGGGAAATTTGTAGGGATGCACCGATACCACTTTTTTGGAAAACGAGTACAAGTACGAGTACTTGCATTTCAGTACTCGCCGATACCGAGTACTTAATAAAAACATGATTTAA
>JAQQZS010000004.1:19950427-19963373 GCA_030068045.1 Platyallabes tihoni | reverse complement strand
ACATTGAGTCCAGGAAGCAAAATGGTAATTCATATACTTTCAATCCCCCCCCCCCCCCCCCCCCACACACACACTTTTCTTTTTTTTTGTGTGTGTCTAATGTTTTTTTTGTGTCTAATGTTATAACCAGGAAATAAAATTGAGCAATTAGACTAATACATAAATTAACCCATAATGTTAAAATTGAAAAAGAGGAAAACTTGATTTGCTTTTTTTAAAAAAAATGATTAAAAAATGTTTTATTTCATTTGTTTCACAATAAAAAAAAATACACCATCAAATGTTAAAGTGTGAGAATTAAGTTGTAGTTAAATTCCAGTGAAGTCCATTACAATTCTAGGTTGTAGCACTAAAAAGTGAGAAAGCTTGAAAGTCACTGTTTATTACGTCAGTTTCGTGAATCTGTCCTCACTCTGTCCTTTTTATCTTTGACTGCTGAGACAAAAGGTTTTATGAAATTTCATTACAAACGGTGCATTTAAAGATGCTGTAAAGTCATTTTCTCTCCATCTTGCCATGCGCAAGCAGCTTGTGAATATTAGTGTGAATTAGTGTGTGTTTAGCTTTTGCAAAGTTTTGGTGGAGATTGCAAATGAATTAAACAGATCAGAACGGATCCAAATCCGGATTTCAGATTGAAATCGGAAAGATTTTAAGGAAAGATACTGAACAGATCATTGTTAGATTGGACAATCATTTTTATTTTTAATAATCAGAATTCCTAAAATTTTTGGTTTTGCCGGACACAAAAGTGTTTCCGAAATCTTCCGACCTGAGCTGATTTTTAAATTCTTTCGTGTTTGTGCAAAGTCTAATGTTGTTGTTTTTTTCCTTATTGAGTTTTTTCTACAAATGTGCAACTGTTATAATGCCCAAGTCAAATGTCTGTCTATTGCTACCTGTTTAAATATATTTACCTAGTAGGTAACTGGTCAACTGCTAAAACGCAGCACCTTAATTAAAAGCACTGATGAATGTACATTCTCGTATATTTTTGGATATATAAAAAGTAAGCGTCAAGATGTTAAAAGCAAGGAACATTTGACTTTTTACAACAAAGTTATTTGCCCATCCTGTTGTTCATATCACGGCTTAAACCTGTAAATGAACTCAGGTTTTTAAGACATTAAAAATTCCAAAGAGTGTGAATATTAATTATATTGGTATTGATATTATTGACATGTCAGACCATTAGGGTATATTGTAGGAAAGAAAAACCCTAACTTATCAATCAGTACACAGTTAGAGTAATCCACATGATGATGATGATGATGATGATGATGGATGTTATATCTCAATGAGTAGTGCCTGATTCCATATTTTCCCATCGCTGAAAAATAAAACATGGAATTATATTGTTTGTAGTCGTTTCATTTCTGTCAAAAGGATTTGAGAGAAGATTAATGATATATGTGTGAATGTGTGTACGCTCCTGTGAACACTTCTGATTTCATCTCCTATTCATTTATCGGTGCAGATGATGTTAATTACACGTGTGTATTTTGTTTCCATGGCAGCCGGGTTTATGAGAGAGTGAGAGGTTTAAATGTTCTTAGAATTTTTTTTCATGTTGTGCATGAAGTATTTATTTATTTATTTATTCATTTTTTTAAAAAAAAGATGTGCTTTCACAGCCTGTGTGTAAATAACATACATAATAATCTGACTGCATTCCAAGTGGCTCTATCTATAAATGTGTTTATTTTTAATAAGAAAATGCAGTGGGATCAAATTTTTATACTTTGATTTGAGTATAAACTTGAAGTCAACCTCTGTACATTTAAGCTACAAAGTGAAGGGTTGTTTTGGCATTCAGATTGAATTATGGTCACTATATTCTATTCTAGAAATCACCAATTACCAACAAACAGCACCTCAGATTAGAGGCTTTATAAAGGCTTTACAGATCATAAATAGCAAACACATCTTAATATCGACCATTCAAAGGAGATTGTTGTGTATTCTGCATGCCTACAGCATTTTTTTACACTATAGAAAGAAATAAAAATCAGGAAACATCATGGCATTAGAAGGTGTGTCCAAACTTTTGCCTGGTAATGTATTATAAACTTTTGGACATTGCATTGAAAGATGTTTGTATTATTGCATTATTAAATTATGATTATTATACAGTAATTTAAGTCATGCAAATGTTTTTTTTTAACTCAGACAATACATTAACTTTTTTTTTATATCTAAAATTCAAATTTGAAAACCCAAAGCACTGTGACATACATCTAAATAATATATATAAAGAGTTCATTCGCAACATGTTTTGAAAAATACAGTGTTCTTAAGATGGTTGAATGATTCATGAATGATAAAAGAACGAGCGATGTCTGCCATCTTTACACTTGACTCCATTCTCTTTATTATTTTCACTTTTTTTCTATCGTTATTGCTTCCAGACATTCTGGGCTTCTACTGTACTTGAAATATTGAGGATGCACTTTTAAAGAAACGGTTCAATCGCAAAACATAGATCACATATCACATGTCTACCGGACATGTGGTCTAACTTCTGTGATTAAACATGCGCAAATGCATGTTCATGTCTTTGAATGTTCGTAACTCGAATGTTCATATGTAGGGGACTTATTGTATTCAATGTACATATGATTTATATGATATAAAGTAAAAAATAAAGTCCTTATGAAATAATTTCTCAAACCAGAAGATAAAATACTTTGTTGTGAAAAACAAGGATTAAACAAAACCAAATCAGGCTGAGCGTTGAGGGATTTGTGAGTTTCAACCCGAGTCGCTCTAGACACTTTAAATAAAGACTTAACTTTCCTCTTCATTGTTATTTTTTTGTTAAAATGTCCTTTTGAAATGGATGACTTCTATGAGGAAAAGCACTGATTATGGGATGATTCATTACATCAGTGACAGGTGGCCTGCAAACATACAGGAAATGAGGTCAAACCAAAAAGCATGTTTATTTCTGTATTTCTTTTCTCCTTGTTTTCTTCTTATGAAACTTTGTGGATTGTATTTGTGACCATCTTATACATCTTATGACTGTGTGAGTGACATAAGGTCAAATTTCAGGATGAAAGAACAGGATGCATAGATAAACAGGTTTGTTTTAGTTTTTTTATTATTAATATTATTTTAAATTATTATTAGGATTATTTTAGTAATTATTATTATTATTACTATTATTATTATTTTAAAAATGTATCCTAGAGCTCATACACACAGATGCATCTGGTTTATTCATTATAAAAGCCACATTTAAAATCAGGGCACAATAAATATTCATATTGCCTGTGCAGTGTTTATAGTCAAATCCAAATTATAGGTCAAATAAAATTTCTTTCATCTCATGCAAAGCTACAGTATGTAGATCCTAATCCCATTTCATTTACACACATACAGTACATTATGAACTCTGCAATCATGTTACACAGACACAAGTGTGTGATTTTGAAAAAAAAAAAGGGTATGTGTACAAGATATAAGCAGAAATCCTGTTTTTTTTTTTTTTCTGAAATTGCAATTTATAAGTATAAAACAGTGTAAATTATAGAGATACCGGAAATATTAAAAAAAAATGATATAAATTCTAATAACAGCACACTACATTAAAACAACACTCTATTCAGTACATAAAAAGAATATCATCACAATCTGAAATATAATATAATATAATATAATATAATATAATATAATACATCAGTATTGTTGCTTACAGCAGAGGACACAGTTCAGCATATACAGCTTATAAGTGGTTTGTGAAAATAGATTACAAAAATTTATTAACTGACATTTCAGATTGATTTACACCGCTTGCATCTTCAGCACACAGATCTGTAGTTTAATAACTAACTGGGAACAAAAAGAAAAACACTTTCACATTATAATCCAATCTAAATTTTAAAAAATCTCGTTCACGGGTTTTTTTTTAATTATTATTATTATTAATTGAAAAATTGTAATGGTAATAACCAAATTCCAACTTTTTCCAAGCCGCTTTTGATTTTATTTTATTATCCAAGAACTGTAATTGAATCAATTTTTGTAACTGGAAAATTCTTACATATTTAAATTATATTCATAAAATAAAATAAAAAAGACTACAAGACTGCGGGCCAACTTGAAATGTGAACGTTATCTGTGGCCCACCCAAACCTTTAATCACCGTTAATCACAACGATCATGAAGAATATTTATTTATATATATTTGTTTTAAATCTCATGGCTTTGTTTTATTAGTTACCTTTAAAAAATGTATTTAGGTATTTTTTTAATTTTATGTGAATTTTACATCTTATTACAAAATTGAAAATTAAAAACAGTTTTGCTATAAGTGCCGTCTCACGGCCCACCTTTAGTTCTCTTACAGCCCACATTTTGGCCTTTTTACTAACTTTAACATTTTCTGCGAAACTGCACACGGCTACATGACTTTCTCCAGGTTACTGGAGAGCGTCGAGGGATTTGTGAGTTTCAACCCGAGTCGCTCTAGACACTTTAAATAAAGACTTAAAAATAACAATGAAGAGGAAAGTTTTGTTAAAATGTCCTTTTGAAATGGATGACTTCTATGAGGAAAAGCACTGATTATGGGATGATTCATTACATCAGTGACTGCACACGGCTACATGACTTTCTCCAGGTTACTGGACATTTCTTTTTATACAAATGAAATTCAACAGAAAATAAAAATTTGAAGACTGTAACATGTGCTTCCTCCAAGACACATGACAATTACATCTTTTTGAACAGCTACACATGCAGCATTAGAGTGCATTAGAGTACAAGTGCGCTTAACTCATACAGTATGTTGTTTCTTTGAATCTTATGCAGTACTGTACAAAAGTCTTGTGCTCCCCTAATTTCTTTATATTTTGTGTCCAAAGAGCCAGTCGTTCTTGTATTTTTTGATGTATTTTTTTTTTTGCCTCTCATTTTCTCAATAATATTGTATTTCATTTAATATGAAGAAATAAATGAGGCTTTTGCCCAGGACTAACAGCGAAAAACATTTTTTTTTCTTTTTTTCCTTTAATGCAAGAATTTGAAAAAAAAAAAATTCATGTCACAGTTTTGAGGTCCAAAGGAAGTGCTTATTTAATAAAAAAAATTTTAAATCTAATCAATTGCTTAATTTAAGTGCATTTTGGTCCATATTTATTATGGCGAATGTTAAATTGGGGTATAAACGTCATGTCTGTTGGGCCTTGTTGTGTTTTCTGTGCTGGTGCATGTGCGGTGTCAGAACGATTAAAGCTTCCCAAACAACTGAAACTAAAGACATCTCTGTGAGAGGTCACGGGTGAACAGTTTTCTTACTGAGCAGGACCTACAGTAATACAGCATAAAGTAAAATACAATGAATATGCAAAAGTGTGTTATTATGCATGGTTCCTCTGGAAATTATGGTGGCAGTTTAACCTTCTGTAAATGTCCCATGTGAATGCAAATTTGGCAAGAGAAATGAAAAGGAACAAACAAAAGCAGCCATTTTATAGCTTTTCTGCTGGATGAAGTTACTTGGTCTGAAATGCACACAGCTTCAGGGTTATATACAGGTCGCCTTATTTACAAAGAGAACTACGGCAATTCCTGTAATTCCTTAATTCAGTTTGGACACTAAAACAATTCCATTTTCTAGCTTGGTCATTCAGTTCAGGCTGTTTGACATTAAAGTATTAAATTCCCAATAAACAATTAGGCAAGGAAGGTGATAAAATGCAAATGTATAATAGAAAGCATCAGAGTCTATACTGACCAAAGGATAACACTTATAAAAGATATAAATATATCCATAAACACTAAATGTTAACATTTTAAATATGTCTTGAGGAGGTTGTATAAAAATAAATGCTATATTCCTGTGCACTGCAAAAAAAAAAAAAAAAAAAACAATGTTTATTAACTCATATATTTGTTATATTAACCAAAGAATATATTATATAACTTTTTAAAGTTTTTTGAAAATCAGTTTCAAGCTTGAAACATTTTCGCGGCATTATGTTTTCTAATATTCAGCATTTATTTCTAGAAAAACATTGTCTATCAATTGAATAAGAAAGTGAAAGATTTAAATAAATGAAAGCATTTAGATGCATACTGTATGCATTCAAGTTTTTCCACTTGCTTAGATTTTTTTTTCTTTTTTGCAGTGAAGTGCACCAGTTATTAACTTTATGTTGAAAAAGCAACTCCAGTTATCTTCTTCAGTGATTTGTTAAGAGGTCTGCAGTCTTCAGTGTCCAGTGTAGACAAAATCTACAAGAACGAATGTCATAATTAAGATAAATATGAATACACTGAGATATATCAGATTAATCGTTACTGTAAATGCAAAATAAGATAAAAGTGCAGGATAGATAAATTTAAACTTAATTTAAATGTAGATTCTAATATTCTCTCACAATATTAATCCACGCCACACTTTCAATTGTAACTCATTCAAGATATGAAATGTTCTCTCACAATTTTTACATTTATTTACTTATTTATTTTTGTGAACCACATGCCCGAGAAAAAATTAATCAGATCTGATTAAACCTTTGTGAAAATGCTTGATTTGTAAGCATCACTTCCTGTTGCCAATTGGTGGCGCTATGACAACGAACAACTATTGATATAAGTGTATTACGGCCCATGACTGAACATGAATGAGAACTTGTGGCCGTATTCCATTATCTTTTGGTTGAAGATTAAAATCTAAGACATTTTAACATTACGTTGATCAAATTTGGTCTTTATTTGGAAAATTTGCTCATAACTGCTCAGAATTCAAAAAGGGCGATGTGGGATGTGATCATGACGTGTGTTTACCTGAAATAAATTGAATAAATAAGTATAAATGAAAAGTTTGATCTTTTTTTTGTTCTCATTCTGCTACCAAACTGCATGCAAAGTAACTCACTCACCTCGATAGTAGCCAGGGTTGAAGTTCTCGTATATGGGGTAAAGCGGGTTCTCCTGTTCACAGCGAAGCTTCCTGGCTCTCAGAACGTCACGCACACAGTGATGGATGTACACGTACTGGTTCTGCATGGACACAACATTGTCACGATTGTACATTTTTGGTAGTGATTTGAGAAGCTTGTTTTGACGGTTTAACTGATGACTAAAGCTCTCAGGAGGCCCACCTCGGTCTGCACCAGGTGTGAGCGGTGCAGCCGCAGATCGAACACACAGCCGTAAATATCGACAGCGCCGCGGCTGTCCACCTGCTGTAATGCGCGATCCAGCACGATGAAAGTGCCTGTACGACCCACTCCAGCACTGAGGAGGAAGAGGACATCATTGTCAAATGGAGCCAAAATAAGTCAGAAACATGTAATGATGAAGGAGAACTGAACAGTCAGAGTTCTAGATTCAACAAATGAATGACTGTATGCTGCTTGATTAAAATGCTTAGATATACAGATGACCCATAACATTTGTGGAGATTACATTCCTAAAGCACCTGCAAATTGTGAAAAAACATTGACAACATTGGGTGTGGTCAAAAAATGCCAATAAATGCCTATTTTTATAGTTTAAACCATACATTTTATAGTTTAAAGCATTACATTTCAAACTCAGCTTAATACATTATGCTTTAAAAAAAGGTAAACCCTTATACTGTACAGTATTGTACTGCTGTGTCTCCTGCAGTGCTAGAATGTAAAATACTGATGTTACCCCTATATGTACTGTAATTCATACAAGCGCGTTTTCTTAGGTATAAGTACTCTAGAGTAAACACAGTAATAAATCACCATCCGAAGCTGCAGTAGTAAAAAAATTTATACAATATTATATTTTATATGAAAATTCAGCTGAATCTATGCTAATATTTATGTTACAAAATTAGTCAATTATATTGTTCTTAATAGTTTAGTTCTAAAACCTATAAAATATATATATTTCCACAGAAAAAATTATTTAAAAAATTGAGGAGGATATTTACGCTTTTTGTGAAATTGCGGGTTTCCGTGAACAATTATTAGTCAGGTTCTAAGGAAAAATCTGTGATTGACTGAGACATGCTGTACACTTGGTAACGACAGCGCACTAAGCTTTAAAGCTCACACATGTCCGGAACTGGTTAGCATGATTGCTATTGACTGGAAAAAGACCAAGTACCTCTCTTTGAACTTGTGGTCTTATCATACAGTACAGTACAATTTGTTCCTGCAAAAACCCTGAACACTTGTGCCTTCCCTGACCACACGGTGAGTTCTTGAGCCAGCTTTATTTCACACTTCATCCCTAATCCTGGTCCTTATTTCATTCCCATTTTAATCAAACTCTAACACCACTGCACGGATCAGAAGTTGACTCTCGTCAGACTCTCGCTGCCATTGTCGATCCATCATTTCCCGCAGAGACAGCGCCAGGCCCTGTGTACCCGAGGGGACTAATGCAATTAGGACAAAACGCTTCAGCGTGATTGAAGAGCTC
Organism: Platyallabes tihoni; assembly: GCA_030068045.1. Taxonomy (NCBI): domain Eukaryota; kingdom Metazoa; phylum Chordata; class Actinopteri; order Siluriformes; family Clariidae; genus Platyallabes; species Platyallabes tihoni. The sequence goes on along the minus strand of JAQQZS010000004.1, from coordinate 19,954,961 downwards.
GGCGTAACCCCTGATGATCAACACGCAAAAATTTGATAGATTACCTTCTCCCACGTCTGACATTTTAATGTTGGGAAATATGCATATTACTACACAAGCTCTCTCTCTCTCATAGACTATCTTCACTCAGTTAGAACGCTGCTTCTGTCCTTCTACCGCTTCCCAGATACTTGAATATACTGTAATTTGCTGGCATCTAAAACTCAGGGACTGACTGATAGCTAATCAGCATCTAGACCAATAATACCAACGGCTTTCAAATTCAAGAGCGATTTATGTTCCATACTTGGTTAATCAGCAGTTCATGGCTGTGTCACTTTTCATTAATGTGGCACAGAGGGAGGAGCTGCGTGCAGTGTGGGATGAGAGGAAAACTAATAAAAGAAGAAGAATGTAATGAAGTAAATCAGAGCAAGATCAAACTCCAATAATATTAGCTACACCCACGGAGGAGGAAGACAGAAGTGCACTCCAATCCGAGTGTTGTAATCTCTGGATACGAACATGTGGAGGTATACAGTATGATTTTGACTGTACAGTTTCAGAACTGTATACTGTAGATTAGAATAGTGGTTCTCAACTCTGGTCCTTGAGGACCACTTGCGCTGCACATTTTAGTGTCTTCTCTGCTCTATCACAACCACTTAGGTTAAGGAAAGCCTGTTAATTAGCTGATTAGTTAAATCAGGTGGAGTAGAAAAAGTAAAAAATGACGATATAAAGGGTTTTCCAGTCTGTTGCTTACATAGTGATTAAGTGTGTATGTAAGGAATGAGCGTGGTTTCCTCATACCTGCAGTGGACCACAGTAGGGCCTGAGTTTGACACTCTGTCGATGTAATCTCTCACAGTTCTCACGAACTGAACGAGCGACTGGGTGGTCTCGGGCACTCCGTGATCCGGCCACACCGTGTAATGGAAGTGACGCACAATCCTCGGGTAACTCAGCTGGCCTTCCTACAGTATATAACAATTTACAATAAATTAACGCATACTGATGTGGATGAGCAAAAATTCCACACACATACACTGATCATTTATAACATTAACACCCCGCCAAGGTCAATTATATTTTATATACCAGTAAACTGGTGACCGGATCACCCAGGGCTCATGTATGCCTCTGGGGACCAAAGAACATGTTTTGGTTCAATCCTACAGAAAAGCCAATGTAGCACAAATTCCTGAAAAACGTTAATGCTGGCTATGATAGAAAGGTACCAGAACACTCACACATGAAAAAATAGAAAATATTTGCCCAAATTATGTCACCAGAAATTAGTAAATTCATGAACATCTCATGAAACGGTGAAACTTGCGGTCGACTTGGGATACGAAATTCTGCCTCATCCCCCCTACTCCCCTGACTTCGCACCCAGTGACCTCTTCCATCACTTGATGAAACCACTTAGTGGCAGGCGTTTGATGATGACGGAGTGATTACCGAGATGGAACTTTTGCTCAAGAGCCAAAAAGAAGGCTTCTTCAAAAAAGGTCTCCACCAGCTCATCTATCCTTTGGAGAAGTGTATCGCCTTACTGTACAGTAGGTGGAGGATATGTAGCCAAGGACTAAGCTCATGACCAACATTCATTTTCATTACATTATTATTTCTTAGCAATGATAACAATTTTATGGATGCCCCTTGTACATCACAGCCTTCTGTGTGAGGCGTAGCAGAAAAAAAGTTCAAACAAAGGTTATTGATCTGATCTCAATCCAATCAATCATCTATGGGATGAACTGGACAAAAAAAAATCTGACCCATGGAAGGCCTCACCCTGCCACCCATAGCACCCAAAGGAGCCCTTGCTAACACCCTGATGCCAGACACTATAGAGCATCTTCAGAGTTCTTTTGGAGCCACGCCCAAGGTGCCAGAGCTGCTTATGTGACTACCATACATGTTCACCTAAAGCTGTTAAAACAGGGATGTCTGTCACAGCTGTTCATGCAAGATAGGTGGATAAATGCAACAACGCTGAGCAGAAAAGCTTCTCAGACCGCACAGCATCACATTGCCAGGACACAATTGGCTGATTGGAAAACTGCACGAATGAACGGGGAAACTGGTGACCAAGGTCTAGTGTGATGACTGCGTATTTTAAATACTGCTGTATCTCCTTAGATATATAGATTGTACAATTTGTGAATATTGTAATGAAAATGAAAAGTGTGTAAAGTGTATATACGGTCAGTCTTGCACTTACACAGAATATCTTGAACTCACGGATCGTCCACTCTGACAAGACGGACTCAGAGAGCATGTGCACCACGAGGTCACCATAGTACAGTGGCTCCCTGTCAGTAGGCCAGTACTGATCACACTTCAACTGAAAACACACACACACACACACACACACACTTTCAGGCACGTGTCAGAAACACTCATCGCTTCTGAATTGGTCCATATGACCCCTCTGACTCCATAATCACCAGCTCTATTTTCCCTGACTGCTCATGCTAATGATCAGTCACTAATATCCCCTGGCTGTGTGTGTGTACGTGTGTTTCTATGGCACCACTGATGTCTCTCTCTCTCTCAGCTACTCACCCTGCCCTTCTCCACACACTGCGTCACCATGACGACGTTGTGCACGTTTTGCTCCCACACCATGCGCCAGAAATCGTCCTTGGTGCCTGGGAGCGGCCCCTGCGTGGCAATGTACTCCCGCCTGAAATTATTGCCCTGGAACACGAAGTGATGTTCAGTAATAATAATAATAATAATAATAATAGTTATCTAAGAATAAAAGTAAGGGTTAATAATTTGGGGTATTTTGGATAGGCTGAATGAAGTGCGCTCTGTGTTCTTCTTTTCAGTTGTGGGTTACGTAGACAGTTACTATTTGCAAATTAACATATTTCCATAACTTAGCGTATCCATGACGATGTGTGAGGTTTGCATACAGACTAAAACCTTCCTAACCATACTGCTGCATTTTTCTGATGCTCTGTCCATGCTAAGTGGTTAAGCTCTTAAAACACTACTTTAAGAGCACTTTTACACTTAGAGACTTGAGTGGCTACAGGTTCTGTTCTACTCCAGTGACCTTCAAACATTCAGGCAACAATTCTCTAAAAAAAAAAAAAAAAAAAGACTTCAAGTTTAGCAACAAACCAGCCTGCTAGCATTACTGATTCAGACGATTCAGATGATTAGCTTCTTGTGTCTTGTAATGTGAACGTAGCCATACACTCCTTTCATCAAACCTATGAAGAGCAAGTAAAATCAGCTCACTGGGATGAAGCTGGCGTTGATGTAGTCCGAACACGGGTCGTCCTCTAAGCACGAGAGCTTCACACGGGTTGCGTCATCTGCAATGAACAATATCATTCTTGGTCAGTCTTGATTTCCAAAAACAATGTGAATGAGTGAGAGAGTGAGTATCAGTTCACATCGACAGTTCTGTTTATGGTTCTTGCTGTTAAGCTAACTTACACGGCAGGATGTTGTTATATCGGTTCTTGCAGCGGTTCTCGGGTAAGCGTGCAGCATCCATCGCTTGATTCCGTCCCACATCCTTGAGATCCTGTCGCAAAGATAAAGAGCATGATAAGTACTGCATGATAAAAGCTATGAGTAGACTACATTTCTAGAAGTCAAAGGCCAGGTGATGAGACACTGAAACCAGTTCAAATGTTACCTCAAACTCCTCCGAGAGGAGGTAGTTGGAGTCGGCTTGGAGTTTCCCGAGATGAGCTTCGAAGTGTGCTGCTTTGACAGGGCTAATCAAACATAGAGGGACAGTTATCGAAAACTAAAACTAAAAATGCATCAATATCTGCAGATGTTTGTTCATATTAAGGTGAAGGGAAGTGCATACCTGGATAGGCGCCGGTTGCTGCAATAAAGGAGGGGGGAAAAGGCGTGATTAAATTGGATTTACGGCTGCTCGCTTGGTCTAGTCTGTTTCAGTCTGCCGCTTTACAGCCCTGAATTAATCTCGCAAGCTGTCTGTGTTCATCAGGCATCGACTCGAAGCTCAGTGTAAGCACTTTCAATAATTTATTTACATCAGGCCCAGAAGTAAGAGCTCGCACTGATAGGAATAACCAGTGTGTAAACATTGCCTGGGTATAACTTGGACAGCTGACATCTCTCTCTCTCTCTCTCTAAGAATGTCTCAATCTCTCTGGCTATCCATCAATCCATGTTTGTTGTACTGTAATATGGCTAGAATGTCACGTTTTCTGCGATCCATCATGGCTGGTAGAAAAGGTCTTGAACGTGAGCATAAACTTGTAGAATGTTTTCTAAAGCAGACAGAACTAACACGTTGAGAAGCATGGTGAAACTATCTACTGTATACGTATTGCGGTATCACTCTTTTAATTTGTGCCATTTATTTTGCTGCGATTTAACCTACAACTAATAAAACATGTATACATATCCATCCATCCATCCATCCATCCATTTACCCATCCATCCATTTACCCATCCATCCATCCATTTAGCCATCCATCCATCCATTTACCCATCCATCCATCCATTTACCCATCCATCCATCCATCCATTTACCCATCCATCCATC
>JAQQZS010000004.1:19912313-19943628 GCA_030068045.1 Platyallabes tihoni | reverse complement strand
AATGGGTAACTTACTGTAAGGAGTAAAGGGTAACTTACTATGAGGGGTAAGGGGTAACTTACTGTAAGGGGTAAGGGGTAACGTACTGTAAGGGGTAAGGGGTAACGTACTGTAAGGGGTAAGGGGTAACTTACTGTAAGAAGTAAGAATAACTCACTGTAAGGGGTAACTCATGGTAAGTGGTAACTTACGGTAAGGAGTACTGTAACTTACGGTCGATCATGGTGAAGGTGCTGTACTGCACAGTTGCCCCTCTCTTGTCTCCGGAGATGACCGTAACTGAGATGGTGTAGTTCCTGAAGGGTTCGAGATTGTCAAAGTGCTGATGCAGGGTCTGAGCGCTCAGCGTGTAATTGTACACGGGGTCTTTGGAACCGTGTCTCCTGCAGGCTATGTAATAAGCACTGTAATCAGACGCTGGAGGATTCCAGGAGCACGAGAGAGTCTTCGAGCTGTGGGGATGACAGTGGAAGTTCTGGACTGGTCCTGGAGCTGAAGATTGAGAAGATTGAAAAGATTGAAGAGATTTACACCCCGATTAAAGCTGCAGTAACTGATTTTGTACTGGTATCAATAACAAGGAAGGTATTTAGAGCATGATAAAAAGTAATGCTTTAATCTATGCTATATGCACATGTCTGTATTATGTCAGAAAAAGGAGAAACGAGAAAGCTTGTTTGGAAAACCGACTTCTAGGCCGGAATTCTTGTTTGTGTTTGGATACGCCTCGTGTCAGTCATTGGCTCTTTTTGTAACTGTAATATGCAACGACTGATAGATGCATCCAAACACAATCAAGCCTCCAGGACTGAAGCCAGTTTTCCCACCAGCTTTGTAAGTCAATGTCGCAGAGAATGTTGAGTGCTGGAGCAGAACCTTGTGAACACAAGTAAAACAAACAGGGATACAAAAAGGCTACTTCACCATTAGAGACCTTATTATTATCATTTTTTAAAAGGCTAATCTTTCTTCATGCACCTTCCAAAGTAAATAAAATATTCATGTATATTCATGCATAATTTTAATAATTGTCTATACTGCTTATTCACATTCACACACCGAATCTGTAAGTCTTTGGACTGTGGGAGGAACAGAGTACCTGGAGAAAACCTCAAAGCACGGGGAGAACATGCAAACATAGAGGCGGGAATCAAACCGAGACCCTGGAGGTGCAAGGCAACAGTGCTATCAACTAAACCACCGTCCTGCTGAAGCTAATGTTAATGAAGTCTTTAAGCAATTAGTTTAGTGTATTTGTTCCAGCAAATTTAGGATTTCTCTGTCATGCGCTGCATAAACACCAGCGGTGAGCGATGCAGAGTGGTTTAGGCTAACACATGGACATGGACCGTGTCCAAGAGCTTGATTAATATGACCTGCTCTTACCAATCAGTCTTCAGCACCCTGCTGCAGTAAGGAGTGTAAAGATGGGAATAATTAAGGAGCGTCATTTCGTTTTGCAGAGAGCGAGAAGTCATTGCTCGATCACCCACTTAAAGCACTTCATTAAGCTCAAGTGGTCTTTATGTTGAAGAACATCGTAGAAAAAAATAATCAAACCAGGAAGAAGAAGAAGGAAAAAACGAAATGGATGAAAGGGTTGAAACTTTCTAGTCGAGTCCATTCGCAACTCTAAAGCGATATTACCCGAACATTGATCCAGTGAGAACTTTGGATCAATGTAGCATTCCTTGGCCCGGGGGATTGATAACGGCTCGAGAACAGCGTCCGGTCATGAATAGATGATTTAGAGAGACGAGTCCTTTAAGAGCTGTCTGCTATCCAGTCATCAGTCAAATCAGTTCAGTCAGCAGGAGCGAAACGCTTGAAGTGAGGCACAATCAGAACCAAAAGACTCTCTATGACTCTCCATGAGTAATGACAGTAATTGTCTTTTCACAATGCCGGGATGAATAATGCAAACATTTACAGTGAAAAAAGAAGGAGGGGACTTGACAACAAAAGCATTACATTGTGTATTTCATTTAACTATATGACAGGTTTAATACTATACCTAACTCGATCCGTCTTCAACCCACTAGACCACATTATGATACACACTCAGAGCACACTGGTTTTTTTTTTTTTTTCCCTCTCTACAGCTGAACCATCGAGGATTTACTGCGCTGAATAAAACATGAGCTCTTCTGACAACAGTATGCTTCTTCATTTGGGGCCAAGACACAAAAGAGGTGCTATTCAGCACCCGCTGCACTCCACAGACGCCAGCCTGATTTCTGCTCCTTAAACACAACTTCACAGCAAGTAAAAAAAAAAAAAAAGAAATACAGAACATCATTCCTGAAATCTAGGACAGGACTCCTGGACCTTGATCACTAAGTCTGTTTCTTGGGCTTGAACTTATCATGTTCCAAGTCCAGTTCCCCGGAGTCTGGACAGAGTTTATTTAGAACATCACAAAACCTGTACACACACATAAACTGGACTCGCCATCTGTATAAGGACGCCACACTGGCATCCTGCAGCTAATTAATGCCGTGGTCCAGACTTTGGGTTTTATGAATATAAAGTTCTGCAGAATTTGGGTCAACATAAAAATGTGGCCTGTAAAACCCAGTAACCCATATTAAACTTTTATTTATTTATTTTTCTGCTTTAGAACGAACAACAAACTCCTCAAAGCAGCTTTCCTTAAACTGACCTACATTTGAAAACTTTTCATTGTTTACCAACGAAACATGTCTCTGGTACCATGTACTGTACACTTTCCTAGTTAAACATGCTCTCTTGTGGCTGCACCTATGGGTGAGAAAGCAGCTGACTTAAAAGAAAAGAAAAAGAAAGAAAAGCCATATTACAAAGGGTGTTGAAGTCAAACCAGGACTTTTGATTGCACTTGCCCCCCAGGAACTCCTTTAATAGCCCAAATATGTGCGAATTGCTTGGAGTGAGGTCAGGACTGTACAGAGGATGTCGCAATAACACCCAGATACAATACAGTCCCTGTAATGTCCATATAGTGTTGGTGCATGATTGCTGACAAGTTATTTATTGATTTTCAAGGATCAGGTGCTGAATTTTGTGGCGAAGAGTGTCATCACCGTACTGTGCGTGATGTCTTCTGTACATGTCCATCACTTTTTGAGAAATTTTATCAGGAGTCCCAGTTTGATCTTTCACTTCAGTGTGTGTGTGTGTGTGTGTGTGTGTGTGTGGATTGTCGCTGGGTGTATACTCACCTGTGCGGATGGTGTGGTAAATAGCTGAGCTGAAGGTAACAGGCGCTGATGGTCCCCCGCACACAGTGGACAGACTGATGTTATACAGCCGGCCGGGGACCAGACCAGAAATGATGCGTCGCATCTGGTTTAGTGTGGACATGTTCAGGGCGTCTCGTGGCGCCCAGTTCACCTTAAACTCATCAAAGTCCCCATTAGCAGGAGTTTCCCACATCACCTCCACCGTGCCATTCTGCCAATCTATAATGGTCAGAGACGTGGGCGGCTCAGGAACTGGAAAGAGATAAAGCGAATTTTTAAAAGTGAAATCCATAAACAAATATACACTTTTTGAACTGGTGTAATACAGTATATGCATAATAAAGGCAAATGTACAGTATATGGATGCCCATATATGGTCATTCCCTAATCTATGCCAGACAAACAAATGTTACATGTAATACTGTATAAGTGCATTGGTGAAGATTCAAGAGCTTATTTTTAGTCTAAAAGGAAAACAACTTCATTTGATATATTGCTTTCACTTGATTTTTGTAAAGCGTGTAAAGAAGTGTGTAATTTAAAATTGAGTCGCAAAAAGAACAATTAGTTTTTTATATGAATAATTTTTAAAAATAATTTACACTACTTACTTCCCAAAGTACCTCATTCTTGATAAATGATGAGTTTATTTCCATATTTACTGAGTGCCGTGCTTGAACTGTATCCGAGCTGGTTATACCAACCTGTTCGGGCTGCTTGAGAGACGCTGTTCGTCATGTCTCCGCTCAGGCTGCGCACCACAGCAGTGTACAAGCGACCAGGCCGGAGGTTTGTAAACATGGTGTTAGTGTGTTCGGGTCTGAGTTTCTGCTCCGACTGATTTCTGGTCTGCCTCTGCTCCGGCTGAACAGAGTCCTCCAGAGAAACCACGTAGCCGCTCAGTTTCCCAGGACCTTGTCTCCAGTTCAGGAACAGAGTGTCTGTGTGACCCTTGTGATCGATCTGCAAGTCTCGAGCCTGGGCAGGAACTAAGAGAGAGAGAGAAAGAGAGCGAGAGAGAATAGTGTGTTTATGAAGTCACATCCTATTACACATGCAATTCATCTTGTCTCTAATTACTCTAAAAGATGAATACTGACACATTTACGGTACAGTATGTCATAAATACAAGTGCTTTTTTTAAAACCAACATATGAAGCTGCTCATGTATAATCTTTAGAAATCAGAATACAAATTTCAAATGGCACTACATACTGTAAATCCTAACACTATGTATATATATATACATATAGAAAGAAAGAAATTACTGGAAAGTAAATAGTTTTGTGTTAATGACCTGATGTTCATTTGCATTTAGATAGTGTTTACTGAGCTATGAAATTAAAAATGTGTACTGTCTCGACTCGGCAGAGGAGAAGTGCATTGGTTTAAGAGTGACAGACTAATCTGTCACACAAATGTACCTGAATTACACTCCAGTCCTCAAACTGACTCTTTTAGAAATGCTTTCAGCATCGTTCCAGCAAGACCATCTCTGGACAGCTGAAAAACTAGAAAAGTCCTGTTTCGTTTCCCACCATGACTTTGGATTTCTATTCCGGACTAGACTCTGAGGTGCTCTTTCACTGTTGTACAGTAGGCCATCCACCTCAAGGCTCAATGTTTAATACCGTCCTGAGGTTGTAAAGAGTGATTATTTTAGTTACTATTGCCTTCCTGCCATCTCTCAATCCCTTCCACCACTTCGATTTGATTCTTGAGTTGTTTCTACTACTACTGTTTCTGCATGATTTTATTCACCTCACCAGATGTAATACGTCTCACCTGTGCGCCCCAGCAGAGATGACTCGCTGCTCTTTCCTTTCCTCTTGCTTATCACCACCAGCTTGTAGAGTTCCCCAGGAAGCAGGTGAGGGAAAACGCAGCTCGTCTCGTTTTCACCCACCGTCTTGTGTTTTTCGAGATCTACACGTGTTTCCTGGGTGTATAGGTGGAGGTCGTAGGAGTCTACCCTGCCTTCAGACACGTTCCAGCCGAACACAAGCTCAGTGGTGTTATTGAAAATCAAATGGAGACCTTTTACAGCTGCTGGTACTGGTGAAGACAACAAAAAATATTGTTGTATGTCAGAAGAAAAGACATGTGGCACTCATTTCTGAGTTGAACCTGAAATGAAGATGATAATCTTACATGTTTGGCCTTCTGCGATGACACCCTTGCTGTAATAAGAGGTGTCGCTGAAGGTCTTAATGTGCACTGTGTAAATTTCTCCCGGGACCAGATCTTCAAACAGGTGATGTGTGACGCCTGCAGGCAGTGAAACGTTGGCAACCAGGGATTTATTTTCATCCAAAAGCTGGACGCTGTAGCCATCGTACACACCCACTGGCGCATCCCAGTTAACAGACAGGCTGCGTGTGGTCTGCTCTCGGCCGACCTGGAGGCCCTTCACTGGTGGGGGAACTGATAAACCATAGACAAGTGAAAGTGAGAATCATGATTTAATTTCAGAATTTTTTCCTTAGCCTTTACCTTATTATAGAATATTATTATTATTAATATTATTATCACTCACTCTCACTCATCGTCTATACCACTTTATCCTGTATTCAGGGTCGCGGGAGGCCTGGAGCCTATCCCAGGAGAATTAGGGCACGAGGCGGGGTACACCATGGATGGGGTGCCAATCCATCACAGGGCACATAGACATTCACACACTCATTCACACACTACAGGCAAATTTGGAAAGCCAGGTAGCCTAATCTGCAAGTCTTTGGATTCCTCCTACTGCGGGAGGAAACCGGAGTACGCAGAGGAAACCCACCAAGAACATGCAAACTTCATGCACACAGAGGAGAGACAGGAATCAAACCAGGCCAGGAATCGAACCCAGACCCTGAAGGTGTATTGCGACGGTGCTAACCACTAAGCCACTGTGCCGCCATTATGATTAGTATTATTATTACAATGCTGTATGCTGTGACTTGCGCCAGGTGATCTCTCTTTTTTTAAACACACAATCCCATCTAACTTTTTGGGATGATGTGGCTCACAATGTCACTTATGGATACAACATTTCTTACGTCTCACCTGTGCGTCCGCTGACCGAGCTGTCGTTAGTCAGCTCTCCACTCACTGCCTGTACTTTAACCGTGTACAACTGCCCAGGTACGAGATCTTCGAAGGATGCCATGGTGTCCTGCTTAGGGACACGTTTGAACTTCTCTAAATTTTTGTGCTGGAACAGGAGGACCGCATAAAAGTCCACGTCTCCTGCGCCGGCGCTCCAGGATGCCCTGAGACTGCCACTGAGAGTCCCAGGGAATAGCTGGAGGTTCTTAACCTGACTGGGTGCTGTAGGGGAAGATATACGAAATTTTTCGCATGTTTTGCTTTTTGTGACAAAGTGAGGCAGGAAAATTTTTATTTATTCTGGAAATAAATACATAAATCTTTTGATCTGATTTGTATGGTAAATAACAATTAACAATGCATAGACGTGTCTCTCACCGGTGCGGCCCTCTATGCCCTGGGCCTTCAGGAACAACCCGCTGACGGTGGAGACGACTATCTTGTAAAGAAATCCTGGGTTGAGAGGAGAGAAGCAGTGCTCTCGTGCCGTGTTGTTAAGTCTCGCCGCTGGGAAAACTTTGGTGTCGTTGTACAGGATCTGGGGCTCGTATCGGTCCACGTCTCCTGGTGCAGAGGTCCAGCTCACACACAGGTGAGTGGTTCCTTTCTGAGACAGGGTCAGCGAGCGTACTGCAGCGGGGTCTGTAGAGCAAACAGGGCCAATGTTAGATTTAGTCAGGTTTATGCAGTGAAATAAAACAACATACTTCTAGGTGTAAAATGTAACAAAACCAATCGGCTAGTGTAAGACTACAAACCTGATGACTCTTAATCTTACTTCTGGCATTACTTTTAACTTCATGAACACATACGGCGATATTCAGGCCCAGGCTTGTTATTCATTATTATGATTTATGTTCAGGAATGTAATCATAACCTGAAACCCCGTCAGATCTTATACTAACCCCCCCTAGCAGAAACATTATATTCTGTACCACAAGGGGACACTGTTGTGTAGTTTATGTTAAGTGTCGACAGAAAGCAGGAAAAAAAAAATGTGTGAATGCATTGTTGAATAGATGGAAAGATTGATGGTCGGAAGTTTAAAAAATAGATGGAGGAACAAAAAGATGAATGATCAGATGGACGCATGGATCATAGAAGGAAAAATTGGATAGATGGATTGATTGATGGAAAGATGAATAAATGGATAATTGGATAGATGGATGGATGGATTGATGGATTGATGGATGGATGGATGGATGTGCTGGATGGATGGATGGATTGATGAGATAAGATGAGACAAATTGGGATTGATGTGCTGGATGATGCACAGTTGCGTGTGTATGTATGTATGTATTTATCAAAAATAGATGGAGGAACAAAAAGATAAATGATCAGATGGACACATGAATCATAGAAGGAAAATGGATAGATGGATTGATTGATGGAAAGATGAATAAACGGATGTATGGACAGATGGATGGACGGTGTCACTCACGTGTGTGGCCTTCAGTGGAAATCCTGGACTCGTACTCTCCACTCCAGGTGCTGACAGTGACCATGTAAAGTCGCCCGGGCACCAGATCACTAAACACACACTCGTTCCTGCTTCTCTCCACCGTCTGGTTCTGAAGGATTGTGTTATTGTGCAGGATTTCAACGTTATAATGATCAAAATCTCCAGTTGCATGGTTCCAGTACACCTTCAGGACAGTTTCCTGGGCTAAATGGATGACATTGGTGTTCTGCACTGCAGCTGGTTCTGGATGAAGGAGGAGATTCAAATGGATTATAAAACAATAAAGTATATTGATTGTCATTGCGACGCACTAATGTGAGATTGCTCTTCACTGGGGATAAGGGGCCTAATTGATTGAAACACTTGAATTCAATATTTAACAGGTTTGACCAAATACTTGTGTCCATATAGTGTATATACGTTTTTAATCGCTCATTACCAATGGGCTGAAAGTGTGTCTGAGTAAACTTACGTGTTCTTCCTTGGGCCACGGTGGTGTTCTTGAAATTGCCGTTGCAGGTGCTAATGGAGATGGTGTACAGTCGTCCAGGCACAAGACTGCTGAATTCAGCGCTCAGTTTTGTCCCACTAAGCGTGTACATTGTCTTCTCATGATGTTTCAGGCTGACTTGATAGTTGGCCACATCTCCTGGTGCAGCTTTCCATGAGACATTGAGGAAATCTGAACGTCCATCATTCGTGACTCTGACTTCAGCCACAGCTGCTGGTACTTTAAGACAAAAAAGAGGATCTCTTGTATATTACAACATTAGAGAGAGAATAAGAAAACAATGTAAACAATATTGATAACATTGGTAGCTTATGCAACAGCTCCACTCCCTAAACCGAATTGCACTTAATCTGCTGCATTTCAGAAGAAAGTTGTCTGAAAGTCTCAGTAGTCTACTCCATTGTTCGTGCTCTCCATCTTGAGTTCATTAACGCTGGAAGTCCATCGCTGAAAATAGCCTCTCTGTTCCATGGGAAAACAGTTGGGTCCGGCCGACAAGACTTTGATAAGCTCTTTGCTTTCTTCCTCTATGCACAGCTTCCTGAAATTCCTCAGATTCCCTTTGTATTGCAGCGCTATTGTTTTTACGGCGATGTTATCACATGATTAATTTCATGCAGGCCAACCGTTATTTCGTTTAAGTTCTTATTAGGGCAGAAGCATAAAGAGTTTATACAGAGATAAAACTCAATCCGAAGAGAAAAAAAGAAACATCAGCATTACTTTTGTTCACATGGTGAGACATTTGACCTGCTGCTGTGGATCCAGCCATGACTGCATTGTCTATACCGATTGTCCTGTGTAGTAACAATTGCACAGAGGGCTTGGAGCCTCATGATCTCAGGATACTCGGGCACAAGGTCCCACCCATTTCAGGGCACAGATACGCGCAGTAACAAACTACACACTGCCTACACCACATGTCTTTGGACTGTCAGGGGGAAACCTGGAGGAGTCCCTGGAGGAAACTCACTAAGCTCAGGGAGGACATGCAAATTCCACACACAAAGACCAACAATGGGATTTGAACCCACAATCCGGGAGATGCGAGACAACAGAAGAGACCCGATTGTTGAGGAGTTGTGATAGTGAAACATCCAGGTGTTTATTTTTTAACATTACAGCTAAAAGATTACCAGTATTCACCTTCACTAGTTATAAAATAAGAATAAATATCTGATCATTATTAACTCTAAATTCAATGATAACCTTTGTGGTAGTGTATATTTATACAGTAGATCCTACAAATAATAAATACATAGCTATTAACACACTGGTTAATTAGTAAATTATTACTGAAAAGGTTAAACTCATTAAATAATGAAAGTAATATAAATAGTCATGGAAATAATTGAAAGTAAGTATGCTTAGCCTTTTAAATGTTGTTAGTCATTTGGAAGCTCCCAATCAAGGAGTTGCCACAGCGGACCATCCGATGTGCACAACAACATCATGTTTTACTCCGGATGCCCCTCCTGATGCAACCTCCCAATTTATCCAGGCGGCTTGGGACCGGCACTGCATCCATTGGCTGGGGTTTGAACCCGGGCCTTCAGCATGGTAGGCTACCAATGAGCACTACGTACTACATTATTAATAGGATGTTAATATATAGATTTTAGTACTTGGTAAGATTTAATGCATTTATAAGTTCGTTATTTTCCTGAAGCAATCAGGCAAAACATGGTATCGGTGCTAAAAAGTGTGTCACCTACAGTAGGTGAAAAAAAGTGAATGCTCAGATATCATCATATAGCACTATTTTTCATAAAACTTAATGCTTTTTATCTCCTGATTTTTTTTTAAATATACATTTATATTTTTATCAGATAAAAAGAAACACACTTGCTAAATACAACTTAAATTCAAATCTTTCAAATATTATCACTCAGATGAAACTTTGCCGATTTAGATTTCACATGAAAAGACATAAACCTGAAAAAGTGTTTATTCTAAAATATGAATTTGACATAAATTTGACATGGTTACGGACACTACAGTTTTGCTTTTTAAACCTTTTCCCAAAAACCGAAATGCTTTCATTTAAGCAACTGTTTTTACATGTCATATGCTTCTACAGTAGGTGCTGACACCAATTTTTGTATCAATACTCATAAAGAAATATAAATAATTTTAATTTTAAATGATTATTGTTTGAAGCGATTACACAGAAAACAGATAACACTGAAAAATAGCTATTTTTGGGGACTCATATGACATCATCTCTCCAAAACGACTGAAGTTAACAAATTTTTAGGGAAGCAAGATTGGTCACTTCCATGTTGCATAAACTTCAGAAGTACAGTAGCTTCTTTGGCCACACACATGTTCTGTATATGTATAACATAAAAAACTATAAAATCAGCACCAATACTGTGTTTTGGCTGAATACATATTAACTATTAATATGTGCTTAGTTAAAGGCTTTATAGTATCATGTAATCCAGGGTTTTTGTTCTTTATACACTGTATATCCATTTTTATGTAAAGCAGGTACCTGTGTAACATGTGGCCTCCATCTGCTTGGATCTTTGCTCACCGCTGATCGTGCTAATCAGCAGTTTATACAGCGCCCCAGGTTTGAGACGCGGGAAGTGGATTGTGGTGGTGTTAGCTGGGACACTGAGGTTATATATAGGCTCTTCATTGTATGTCAGCAGCACTTCATAGGAGTCGAGGTCTCCCTGAGGCTTGTCCCAGGTAGCATTGAGAGAGTCTGTGGTTCTCATATTGTTCATCTTCAGAGAGGTGACTTCATGAGGTACTGAGGAGGAAGATACAGACTTTTACATTAACGTTTACATGTAGGCAGTTGGCAGACGCTTTTGTCCAGAACGACTTACAAAAGTGCTTTGAAGTTTCTGTTATTGGATAGATCCTTACACTGGGTTACTATGTTACTATCTAAGTACTTTTAACTTCACATTCTCAACAATGCCTTTCAGTTATGGTGTATCTACCATCTCAGACAGGTCCTATGTTCCTTCCTTTGTCAGATTTTGACTACAAACCCAGAAATTACACATTGATGCCGAAATTATGGCATCAAGACTAACCTGTCCTGACTATTATTATTATTATTATTATTATTATTAAATCTCAGACTTATTTGCTGTGTGTTAAGGTTTATCCATATTCCATTCATACACCACGCTCTATTTGCCCCATTATGATGGGATGTTTTTTACCCAGGGTAAAGCCTTACATGTTCTTCCTGTCACTTCAGCTGAACTGCTGAGATCTCCACTCGTGGTCATCACCACTATTTTAAACAGTCGACCAGGCATGAGCACGTTAAATGTGCACTCTCTCATGTCCCGGGATAGCTGTCTTGTCTGAATGGGAGAGGAACCGGTGTCGTAGTAAAGCTTGACGGTGTAGCCGTCACGAGACCCTGAGCCAAAGCTGTGGGTCCATAAGGCACTGAGGGACGTCTCGTCTGCATGACGGATGTGTAGCTGTGACACAGGTGGTGGACCTGAGAGAGAGAGAGAGAGAGAGAGAGAGAGAGAGAGAGAGAGAGAGAGAGAGAGAGAGAGATCAGAGGGAAGGGAAGCAGATCTACTGTATATTATCTGAAAATCAGAAGTCATTCCAAGCTTAAACCAAATGTTACTTAAACTTCTTAAAAGACTAAAAATTAAATTTATTTTTTATTTATTCCATTTTGTCTACTGCAATAGTAAAAAGATTTTTTCTTCATATTTGCAATAAAGCATTTTTTTCACTTTTCACTAGTTTGTGAGATCCTTTAAATCAATAAAATAATTAAAATGCCAGTTAAAAACTAGTATTTTTTTTTGTATTTATTAACTTATTTATTTATTTGATTTTCACTTATTTTTTACTTATTTATATATTGTATTTATATAAAATCAATTACAATCATAAACAATTTATATTTTATATTATAATCCTAAAACACAATCCTAAAACAATATTTTATTTTATTTTTTAAGTAATAACTGATACTTTTATCAACTTATATAATAGTAATAAATATATAATAAGTACTATAATACTTATTATACTAATAAGTACTATAATACTATAATAATTATATTATATTATATTATCAATAAAAAGTATGAAGTATGGATGATGATGATTTTTATAATAATAATAATAATAATAATAATAATTATTATTATTATTATTATTATTATTATTATTATGCATCTTAAAGTGCTTCTCAATGCAAGAGACTTTATTAATAGCATCTATACGAACTTATAAAGCAAGATAACACACAAAAGTTAAAAACAGCTTGTAAATGTTAGGGAAAGTATTTAGATTAAAAAAATTATTTTTTTTTAAAAAGTAGTAATCCAATTTTTATTCTAGTCTATTCCTTATTCTATACTTTTGATGAAATCTAAACAGTTCTCAGTGGCACATCATGGTAGAATATTACAGTAGGATTCATGGATTTAATAAATAACTAGACAATAAAACAATAAAATCAAATGGACTACCTATTTCTGCGGGGCAGTAGACGGTTCTGGTCTGCCCCATGTTCTCCACACTCACTGCTGCTATATAAACTTTGCCAGGATGAAGTTTTAACCCCGGGAACCTGAACCGTCTTTCAGTTTTACCCAGGGATGTGTTAAACAGGGTCTCGCTGCCATTGTGGAGCGTCACGCTGTAATGCTCCCAGTGTCCTACAGGGGGCAGCCAGCTAATCACCACCTCGCCATACTCAGCAGGTTTCTCCATCTTAAGCTGAGAGACTTCGCCTGGAGCTGAGGTTAACACAGATAGACACACAGTGAGACGTGCAGACGGACAGTGCATCAGAATGACGTCAGAATGAAACCGCACTCTATAAGCAACGCATGAAAGATTTCTCTACATGAGTGGAAGCAAATGGCCTCCTTTCTTCTCTAAGGTGATTAACGCTGATAACATAATGGAAACGAGGCATGTTTTATTTCTGCTAATTTTATTTCTTCCCTTTTAAAACCAAACAGGACAAAGATTTTTGGGTGGAGCGACCAAACCTTGGGAAATTATGCGTTAAATCCTGACAGTATCAAAGTCATCCATGGGCAGGCGTTTTATTGGGTGGCCACAGGCTTCCTGTCCCTCCTTCTTCCTGTCAATCATAAGGCGATTCTAGAATCTGTTGTGGCGCTAGGTGAAAATTTGCAAACAGCCCCTCCAAACAGCATTAACTACCATTACGGTATAAATAATACATTTACTGGCCCGGCACTGGCCTGGAGTTTCCAAAAAAAATTGAAATCCAGAATTTATCTCTCATTTTTAAAACATTACTGCACAGTGAAATTCTTTGTTTGTCACATATCACAGCTTTGTCAGAGCACATGGTCAGTCATTATACAGCACACCTGGAGCAGATAGAGTTAATGTTGGCGGAGCTGGAGCTCGAAACATTGACCTTTTTATCAGTGACGCAGAAACTTCAACTTTTCATAATAAGGCATACTGTATCAGTTCCAGTCATATACGTACCGGTTGTAGCAGTCACATTGACATGATTGCTTAGATCACCGCTCCTGGTGTAGATCCTGGCCTGGTAGCTGCTTCCAGGAGTCAGATGGTCAAACTGAGCTTGTGTGGTGTTCAAGGACAGAGTTTGATTTACAGCTGAATCATTAGACAGTAGCTGGACCAGGTAAGAGTCCACATGACCGGGAGCTCGATCCCAAGAGACCCGGAGGCTCGTCTGACTGCCCTTGCTCTCCATACGTGGATTGAGGACCATGCTCGGTACTGCAGGAGTAGAAGAGCAGATTGGTCTATATTGCAGAGGTATTGTGGTTAACTGGATTTGAATATATCATCAGAAATGTGGGGGACAATTATATTTTCACTCGAGTCAACTCATGATTACAAAACGCCTGGAATTGAGGAACTGATTCAATTTGGGATTGACGCTACCACTTATTCTCCCATTTGAAATATTGATTTATTAATACAGCACACTTTCTGTTCATATTGAATAAATTGTAGCTACCTTGAATTAGAGAACCTGAGGTTCTACCTCAAGGCAAGTGGAGAGACGAGGTAAAGCTCTCCGAAGGTTTCTTTAAGCTCCTGACCAACTGAATCACTTTTACTTTCTGCACTAATAGCCTTGAGTTTCCTTTCTGTATATGTGCGTCAGGGAAATAAAAACGGCTGTTGACAGATTCAAGCTTTTAAGTGTACTTAGCAGGGTACACAGGGTACCTACAGTAGGGTACTGTTTGAATAGTTGGATAGTTTCAGGATGTTTTTGAACGTTCTCAAAGAAAGGAACTGGAGCTTGAGCACTGATTTAATCTATTCTGTGTGTGTGTGTGTTTTTGTACATATGTGTGTGTGTGTGTGTTAGCGGTTAAACACCGTTAAGGTATGATTGACACGGTGTAGGGGGTGATATAACACATGAGGAGTGAAGGCCAAGCTTTCCCTTCACACAGCAGGAAAAAGAGACAGGGCGTTCACCTAACTGCCTGACACATTGTGTAAAAGGTCACATACACACACTCACACACTCAATCACACACACACAAAAGGAAAGAATGAAGGTAGCACAGACGTTTCATGTCTCTTAATACCTCTTGTAAGAGCTATGAGATGAATCTCCCAGCTTTGTCATGATCTACCTGTTTGTTCCTGCAGCCACATGGCGTTTTGTCTCCCTGCTGCCTCGGTGACGATGCTCACGTTGTAGACGCGACCAGGAGTCAGGCCGTCCATCGTGTACGATGTTGTAGTGTTGCCCAACGTGGCGTTCCAGGTGGAGCTAAGATTCTGATCGCTGTCTCTGAGCAGAATCTGAAATTGCTCTGCTCTCCCCGGGCCGGGCTTCCAGGACATGCTCAGGCTTTCAACGTCTCTAACCACCTGAACACTCTGCACCACTGAAGGTCCTGGGAGAGAAATACAGAATGAAAAACTACTCTGATCCAAGCATTTCTGAGTAACGTAGCCATGCTCACGGTTATTCAGGGGTAGCTCAGTGGTAAGGTCATTGGACTATGGTGTAGTACCAGGTTTAAACCCCAGCACCACTAATTTGTCACTGTCGGGCCCTTGAGCATGGTTCCTCAACAGCTCAGATGTTAAATGCAATAATAATGTAAGTCACTCTGGATCACTCTGGTATCTGCTAAATGCTGAAATATAAATGTTATTCTAACACAACATGGTTCACTGATACCAATACACCACCAGTCAAAATATTGGACACACTTTCTATCTCCATGGTCTATTTCTATCTCCATGGTCTATTTCTATCTCCATGATCTATTTCATTTAAAACAATGCTAAAACATCTATAATATGCAATAATCTCCTTTGAACAGTTGATATTGAGATGTGTCTGCTACTTATGATCTGTAAAGCCTTCATCATTAATTGGTGATTTCTGAGACTGGTAACTCTAAATGAACTTCTCCTCTGCAGCAGAGGTCAGTTTTGGTCTTGCTTTCCTGGAAAGGTCTTCATTAGAGCCAGTTTCATCATGGGTTTGTACACCTCCCTCACACAACCTCTTCCATTTTATTTGGGCTTGGGACCGGCACTACATCCAGTGGCCGCGTTTTGGGCATTGGCTGGAAATCGAACCTGGGCCTTCCACATGACAGGCAAAATACCTACCACTGAACCACCAATGCCCCTGAACAACTTTCTATTGTTGATGATACTTATTTACATAGTTTTGCAATATATATATATAACCGTAAAGAGAAAAAAAAGATCACACAAAGCTGCTCTGGACTGAACAGGTTTTTCTATAAGAGCCGGTGTTTGATGCACAACCCAGATAAGATTGTTTTCGCGGCATTTAAATAATGCCAACCCTGACTGGATGCTGAGCCGTCCGTAGAGAGCGCATTGTGGGAACGTGAGTAGCGGAAAGAGGACCTTTTAGCAATGAAGGCCAAAGCTAGACATCAGCAACCACTGAGCACTTGCTTTGTTTTGCAGCTCTTCCTCCCTGGTGACTCGTTCAGACCTACAGTAACTTGTATGAGTTGATCACAACAATGCTGCAGTGTTCTGACTTTTTAAATAGCTGCTGAGACTGCAGGGTAACTCCGAGTAAGCAGGTAATGTAAAGTTATATTGGATTCATTGTGTATTCATATCAATACTCACAGTCACACAGTACATGCGGCATGCTGTTAAAGCAATTGCCCTTTATTAATGAGCTACACATTTCCTTTGTATATTTACATGGAACTTCCATAAGATACAGTATGTTAGCTCTTCACATTACAGTAGCTCCAAGTATTCGTTTCCCTAAGCAGCAACAACAAAAACAAACAGCTTCTTATTTTACAGATGAAACCCGAAAAAGATGACTAATCCTGAATGTTACACACCTGAAAGATCACCATACTTCGCAAGAACCCTAATGTTGGATGAGCATTGTAATATGTTTATAACAACGTTCACCATTGATACAACTTAGAATGAATGACTTTGGTGAAATAACATTAAGATAATGTTAAATGAATGGTGCAAACACAGTATTGCAAATAGTATTAACTGTCTGTAATCATACGATATGACATGAATACAACATTTGTTCCCCCAGTCGTTTACCAACATCAACCGTCTGTAATGATACAATATTACAATATGACATTAATACATTACTTGTTCCCCCAGTTATTTACTAATGTGGGCCTTATATTTTGAACTGTATTATACAGTATGTGCAGTATGTACTCCCTCCTTTTCCCTTTTTACAGCTTGACGATACATGCTGTACCTTCTTATTAGTGCAATACGTAATTTACTGTTTTTTTAAGTCGTTTTTTTAAAGTTATTCCCCTTGCTTAATTTATTACTTTTTTGACAACAGAAAGCAACTGTTACTAAGAAAGCAATTTCCCTCTGGAATTAATAAAGTTCTTTGAATCTCAAATCTTGAAATACAACCTCAAAACAACGAAGCTTTATTCAAAGCATTTAATTAATGGATTAATAAAATCCATTAACACAACGTCCGACCACATCAAATGGTCCCTTAAGTTTATAAGAGAGTTTAGAATTCTGATCACAGACACACATCTCTTAGTGTTATAATGTTCCTGCTCTGCTTCATTTTCTTTAGAAATATTACCATGAGGTGCATCTTAGCTCCAGACTCACTCTACTGTGATACGGTGTTTGTGATACGGTGTTTGTGATACGGTGTTTGTGATACGGTGTTTGCGCAGCGTCCTCACTGCATCTCAGACATGGTATTGTTGTTACATGCATGCATTTTCTAGCCTCAACAGCAGGTTCTCTAGTGCTCCAGTGGTAAACATGCATTGCTTTCGGCACAGCGACCGGATTTCGAGTCCCACTCAGGCCAACGGATTTCTATTCATTTGGTCATGAAGTTGTTTTTGCAACATTGTATTAGGGGCTTTTGTTCTATGCTATTCCATTGTCATGTAGTCAACGTTGTTCCAACTTCATTTAATCAAAGTCATACATTCAAGTACGAACTAATACCAACATTGTCCCAGTGTATGTAATGTAATTAACCTCACAACAACAAAACATTCCTGCTCGGTATCAAATATTTGAGGAGTTTTAAACAAAACCATGTTTTAATCTGTTTATTATCAGACTTATTACCAGGTTATGTATAATATCTGTGTCATGTGTGTGATGGCTCAGGCGGCTAAGGCTTCAGGTTGTTAATTGTCAGATCTGATGATCCGGGTTCAAGCCCTGCTGTTACCTAGGCAATGCATGCAGTGCCATTCGAGAGACTTTAATGTTAACGTTTGAGATATTATAAAACTTGTTTCCTCTAACCAGTTTGTCATGCATTTCTTCATTCCAACATTGCACGTTTATAATACAAGCAAATTTTTGCATTTTAGAATTGCAATTAATCGTGATTAATCACAGACTATTACTGTGATTAACTAGATACATTTTTTTAATTAATCGACAGCACTACATAAACCTAAAAAAATAAATAAAAAACAAACCGAAACAAACACTCGCATTCCATTCTGTTTTTTCATCGGACACAAGTGCCATGACCCGGAAGTTTTTACTTGTTGTGAGGGATAACTGTCTTTTTTTTTTACGTTACTGTATTTTTTCCTGCAGAGCATAAATGATTCCTTGCTATTGAAGGAAACCAAACATATAAGCAGATGAGCAGCTCTTCCTGAAAGCAGGGTTTATCAGGTGCAGGAACGGCTTTCCGACGTTCATTGTGAACAGTGGCCAAAGCTGAAAAAGTTTTTATGTGTTGATTTTTTATTATTTTTTTAACTTTATGTAAAAAAATATATACGTATATTATTAAGAATTCCCGATAATCAGTAAACGCACTTTGGTTGATCGTCCACCAAAGTGGAATGAAGGTTTCTGCTGATTGTTCTTGTACATACTTAGGTTTAAAAGTGCACCGATAAACTTTTATTTTTAGCCTTTGGGTGTTGCACCTTTTAATGTACAAATATCAGAGAAGTTTAGGTGATGGCATCAGTGCGAGGGTCAAGAGCAACGCTGTGCTGCTGAACCCGATTAAACCTCCAATCAAAACAGAACGCAGTCCCCCCCCTCCTTCCCATTTCCTCTAGCACACAAGAACAATGGGGTGGGAAAGGGCAGGGGAGAGGAGAGGCCAGAACTGTCTGGAAATACTTTGCGTTCGACTGCTGTTCTGGAGCCAAGCCAAACATCAGACACAATGTCATCTACACACACACACACACACACACACACACACACACACACACACACACACTCACAGGTCTGTATACGTATAGACTTTTGAAAAATGCTTTACCAAATCAAAGAAATCCTAACGTCTGATCAAATGTAGATTAATAAAAAGTTTAATATTTTTGCTGACTTGCATATTTAAAAAATGTTTGCAAGGTGTTAACTCAGATCTAGCATATAGCACGGTTTCTTTTTATACATATTGGAAAACCTTTTTAATTATTGGTTTTATTATTGCATAGCTATTCAGTTTGTCATTTTTTTTAAACTGGAAAAACAGGTCTCGCTTTATATAGTTTGTGATTCACACGCTTCATTCGTGCTTCCAAAATCCTTTGATTAAACCTAATCATAACCCTAAATTTCACACAATCAAATGTTTTTTTTTTTTATTGTTTTCTGATTTACAAAAAAATTATATTGTTTTAAGTTTGATGTCTGAGTGCATGAGTACATACACCTCTAATCTGCATCAAACTCCTGTACTGTACATGGAATTACTGTATGTTTTTTTTTTGTTTATCATTAATTTTGATGTTCTCACAACACAATTTACAATAATAATATAATAAAATAGCCTATTATTGTCTGCATCCTGTACATGCTCATCTAGCTCCAGCAATAAGTCCTTAGAACCACAGTTGGATTTCATAAAACAGCCTAGATTTAGTGCTTTATTGTGTCTCAGAGGACAATGTGTAAATCTTTCTGACTCATACAGTACATCATGGAATATTTCCTGGCAGCATCCAGAACCTCAGCTTTCAATACAATATTTACTGGGAAATCACATTGACACATCATTTATATAGTTACCAAAATTAAAGATGACAGCATAATAGGAAAATAGCTTTAACATTAAATAGGGTTGCATTTCATATAAACTTATTCTGAACATCACTAATAGTAGATGAGTCACAACAAATAAAGGACCTACAGTAAGAATATACAGTATATGATCGGACTGCTAAACCACTTGCCTCTCTGTAACTCCCTTAATAGCCCTTTCCTTTAATGAAAAAAATACAGCTTGGTTTGATCATCAAAGGCATTTTGTTTTTGCAGAACAAGGCACGACCTCATACTGTACTGCCCATCGCACCACTTACACGTTACAGGAACTCGACTGGGAGTTATTCCCACATCCCTGTATAGTCCTGACCTCACTCCAAGCCATTTCAACATGTTTGGGCCACTAAAGGAGTTCCTGGGAGGCCGGGGTTTCAAACATGAAGCATACAGTCTGATCATGGCTCCGGCGTGCTGAGAAAACGGTCTACCTTGAAGGTATTGACACACTAGTGAAACACTGGGATAAGTGCCTTAGTGTGGCAGGGAATTATATAAAGAAATAAAGAGAGTTTATACTCAGAGTTCTGTTGTAGTTTGAGAGTATTGATCAGCCATAATATTAACACCACCACCAGGTGAATTAAATAACATTGATTACCAATCATATACCAGTAAACTTGTGACATGCTCATGAGCACCCATGGCTCATCTACACCTGCAAGGACTAAAGGCCAGCCTGCCTGGCCCGATCCCACAGCAATGCAGCACCAAAACGTCAATGCTGGTCAGAACACCCAGAGCATTACAGAGCCCGCCACACATGGGGCTCAGCAGGCAAAGAGTTCAAGGTTGTTGATCCGACCTCAAAACTCCAGAGATCCCAATCCGAACTGTGATCCACAGAGGCCCGACCACGCAACCCACAGCACCCAAGGCTGCCTCGGGAACACGTGCAACACAAATGAAAAAACTCAGTCTGTATGTTTGTGTGTGTTTGTATATACTGTATACTTTTTTTCTTTTTCTGAAAAGTGGTGTTTTACATTATGTGCTGCTTTGTTTTCTGGCCTACAGATATTTTCATGTACTGTAACATGAACATTTTTGCTGGAATAATAAAGTTTGGTAATCAGAAATGATGCCATAAAATTAACATGTGTAACAAAGTTTGTGTATATACATATACATTGAGATCAAAATGTTTAAAAAATAGTGAAGTATGAAACATTTAATTTGAGATTTAGTACTAAATATGTTGGTAAAGATAAACCAGAAACATGTTGAATAGAGAAACATGTAAAAGTCTAGCGAGAAACAAACGGAAATCATAGTACTGTGTATAATGTTACATTACAGCTCTGGTCTCCTGTAAATTAAGGTGATGTTATTTTTCATTATAAGCATCCAGGCACGTCCATAAGCGTGTACAAACTCACACACACACAGACACACATGCACAAGTCATACAAGTCACAGAAACTACATCACTTACTTGTTGCCAGGGAAACGTTGTATTGATCTGTCTGTGTTGTAATAGTCATGTGGTACCATGTTCCTGGTTCCAAATTCACAAGTTTACATTTGGTCATTTCTTGATCTTGATCACAGTGTGTCGAGTTCTCGGGCCTTTCTGCAACATTCACTCCAAATCGACATTCCACATCTGAGGTGTTCAATGCAAAAAATGCAAACTCAATAGAATCAGTGAGGATTTCGATGTCCTTGAGGTCGCTAATGCTACATTGCTGAGTATCCGCCAGCAACACACCCTGAATCAGGATATAAAGAAATGAATAAAATGCAATTATTTGAAATCATCATCATCATCCAATTCAATTGAATTTAATTTAATAGATTAAATTTATAGTTTGTGTAGAACTTTTAACATTGGACATTTTAATAAAGCAAGTTTATAGAAATATAAATTCTGGATATAATTTTAAAATGAAAACGTGTAAAACTGTAGCTTTATCATCATCATCGTTCAATTCAAGAATTCAAGAATCGAAGTTTACACAGAAATAGAAAGGCTGGATATAAATGTACAATTTAAACAATGTATACATTTATGACTTGATCAACATCATTGACATCATCTTTACTCAATTAAGTTACATTTGTTGGTTCATATAGTACTTTTAACAATCAACATTCATCTTCAACATCATCAGCATCATGTAGTCAGTGTAATTCGATATTATTGGCATAGCACTTTTATCAGTGGACATTGTCACAAATGATCTTTACATGAACAAAGAGTCTGGATATTAATGTACAATTTAAACAATGTAAAAATGTATTAATTGATTAGTAAATGCATTTGTTCGTATAGCACTTTTAATAATGACTATTTTTGCAAAGCAGCTTTAAAGATTTTTTAAGCATAAATATTTAGCTTCATCATCATCATCATCCTTCCAATATGCAGTTTGTAAAAGTTATTAGTTGTATTAAATTGGAAGAATTCAAATGTGTTATAACTATTTTGCAATACGTCTTCATGACGTTCATGTTTAACTTTACAGTTTTTGGCTGGTAATTTGAACGGCATTTCGTTTTTAATAAAGTGTACTTGCATGCTAAAAGAAAATTTGTCATTCAGAAATTTGCCAAAATTTTGTTTCATAGGTGAATTTTTTTTTAGCACAATTATAATATAATATATTGGCTTAGTATATAAAGTACAGCAATATCTTATAGGGATTTTAGATTTGATTTCACTCACCATAACTCCACATGCTACCCAGATGGCTACAGAAACAGCTTCAGGCTTCAGCATTTTTGATTTATCAGGTTATTAGATGATTTTCGTTAATAAATAGAACTTCAATTTGAAGAGACACTTGAAAAGATAATCCAAAGGATTTGAAAAAGATTGGAAATGTAGGCTCCCCATGCGTTGGCTATATTTGTCTAAAACAGATTTTTCCCCAAAGTTCATGAGATCCACTCGGGCCTGCGTCTGAGCCTCTGAAACTCATGGGCCAGCGCTGGTCAAGAATGCGTGCGAGCAAACCATTCAGTCTCTAGCGGATTTCCTCAATCAGGATCGGTCTGAAGTTCAAATTCAGTGACCAAGCAAAACAATGACAGTGATGGGAGGCGATGTCTGTCTGATATCTCAGGATACCTCTCTTCTGAAATCCTAAACTTCTTTCAGAACCACATGTCTTTAATATAAATCCTGGACTAAGATTTTTATTTCTGCCTGTTTTTAGATCTCTGACAAATGTTAAGCCATGAGCTGCTATTGTTGTTCGAACCCTTTTAGGCAGCCCACCCCTTTTCCTTCCTGTATACCCCACAGAGCAGCCGGGCTGTTAACGCCACACTGATTTTTACACCATATACACCACTCAGGTTGAAGCAGTTCCATGGCCAGTTCACTTCACTTCCTTCTATTATATATCATGAAATGCTTTGTTGATATAGTTTAAAGGACTTTCCCTTTTTTCCCCTAATGACTTTTTGTTTTTCTAAATTGAAAAATTCTGTTGATAAAAACAAGTCTCTAGAAAGATATCCCAGGTTTTAGTCATGAGCTGAAATTCCTTACGTTCAGAGTTGCATTTTGTGATCTGGCAAATATTTAAATACAGAGAAGGGAAATTGAACAGAAACAGACAGGAAGTTCTGTAACATAGAACAAAAACGTTAGGTGTGAGCAGTTTATCTCAGCAGTGACTGACGCCTAACAGTGGAAATGATTAAATGAAATGAGTAATCACTACTGAAATGTGCTTATGTCACTTTTTTCTGAATTAAGTAATGGGAACTTAGTAGGCAAGCCAATTCAAAGTGCTTTACATAAGGCATTTAAAAAAAAGTTTTTTTTGTGAATAGACATAAAAAAAAATCACAAAGAAAAACCTTGAATAATTAAAATAATTAATTAGCAGAATGAATAAAAGAATTTAATTTAAAAATCAGTAGAAGAAGTACAGGCTTTAACTTAGTTTAAATCAAGACTTAATATATATATTTTTAAACTTCTCGAAATTAAAACCATCTTTGTGAGTTATTTTAATTAATTTCTGTTCACTTGGTTAAATAGTGAAAAATCAAAGCCAGATGTATTCAATTAAAATTTCACCCCTTATACTGTAAATGTCTGGATAAGAAAATATCTTAACTAAATAGTAGCAAGAGTTATAATTAAAGATTAGTTCATGACTTCGCATCAGACAAAACAAGACACATTGGGTAGTGTTACTGCCTCACTGCAACAGTATCGTGGGTTTGAGTCTGATATCAGATGACCTTCTGTGTGGAGTTCGGCATGTTCCCTGCACCAGTGGACAGACTGACTGGGATAAACTGCGCACATGGAACAAATTTGTTACTAAGATTGAATGAACAATTGTATTTTAAAAGGATCCTAGTATGCAATATTTGCTTATTAATATTTTTTAGACGTTTGGTTACGTCTCCAGTGTGCATGTACAAAAAAAAAATAAAAAATAAAAAGCTTTTTACATTTATTTACTGCCAGGGCTTGAACAATATAATTAAATTTTGTCCCTAGACCTCACAAAAGATGATCACCTCCTACAGTTCATCTGTTGCTCAGCTCTGATGTTCTACTGTGGGGCGTGGCTCAGAAGTGGCTCATTTACTGTACATAGACAATAAAACAGCATGTTTAGATGAGAATTGAAATAAATGGAGTTTGATATATGACATGTCTGAGGGATAGTAACAGACACATTGGAGGAGCTCTGAGGTGTCGAGGAAATATCATTATATGAGAACTTTAATGTAGCTTTATAAACAAAACATTAATAAATGTAGTTTATTCTTTAAACTAAGCTTGTTAGATTAAAGAAACTTAAAATTAAATATCTACACATAATTAATGTAACCAAGATCAATCATATCAGATTTTTCCACCTTTAAATTTAAGTAACCAACAAATTTTAAATAATAAAAGAAATAGAATTTTTTTTTGGTTTTGTAATAATAATAATATTAATATTATTATTATTATTATTAATAATAATAATAATAATAATAATAATAATAAGTAAAAAAAAAATAATAAAAACTTTGACATGCATGCATACTATAAGTGATATACATACAGTAATTATACAAAATCACATTCAAACTCCAAATGTATTTATCATACCCTTGATCACATCCAATCAACATAGGATTGTTTTGACGCCTTCTTGCTTTCATCTGAATCCAAAGAGCATGGAAAGCATGAACAGGATCTCACTGGGTGCAAATATTAAATTTCCTATGAAGGTCAACATCAACAAATGGAGAAACTGGAGCACCACAGTGACGTAACCAAAAACAAAACATTAAGGAGCTGGAGGAATATTGAGCAAGTAGAAATCACACTGTGTTTTTCATATGCCTGGGCTGAGGTAGGATGGCTACACAGAAGACCTTTCTCAGTTAAAGAAAAACATCCAAATCCACCTGGACCACCCCGAACCATGTGTTAAATACTGTATGTAATGGACTGATGAGACCAAGGTGGAACTTTGTCTAAAAGATACAGTATGTCTGGTGCAAAAACAAGACATAAAACAATATAAAAATATATATTTATTTCACAAAAAAAAATAAAAAGGATTCATGCATCTCATCACTCATTCTCTATACAGGAGGTCTTGAGCCTATCCCAGGAAACTCGGTTACAGGACAGGGTACACCCTGGACAGGATGCCAATCCATCACAGGGCAATTTCAAAACGGCAATTAGCCCAATTTGCATGCCTTTGTATGTGGGAGGAAACTGGGGTACCCAGAGGAATCACACCAAGCACAGGGAGAACATGCACAGTGCATGGAGGTGTGAGGCCACAATGCTAACCACTTCGCCACCATGAGTCATATTTCAACATACTGTATTTAAATCAAGGCAGAACTTTTACTCAAAAATTACTCTATTAGTCATATAAGTCGAATAAAGGGTAAGGTTAAACTAATTTAACAGATATAGGTACATTATAAACTTCATTTATTTTAGTATTATAGACATAATATAAATATGGAAGAGCTTCACGAGTTCAAAGGTTACTATACTCATAGTGAAGCATGGTGGTGGAAGCATCATGCCATGGATCTACTTCTCTTCAGCTGGGACAAAAGCTCTAGTCAAGATCATGAACTTTACAATTCTCCTAACACTAGTTCGGCACTAAGCCTGCAGGCATCTCTTACACATCTGAAACTGGAGATGACAGTGATAAAGAAAAATAACACCCTGTTTTGGAACAGTCTAGTCAGAGTCCATATCTTAATCCTGTTGAAATCCAGTGGAGTGACTTGAAGAGCATCTAGAGGATAGATGTGGAGTATTTCTGGAATAAAATTCTCAAAATAAATTGTGCCCAGGTAGTAGACTCTTCCCTAAAAACTCTTGAATGTTATATATATATTTTTATTTTTTTTATTATTATTATTTTTTAACGTTGTTTTAAATCAAAAACTGAGGTGCATGTAAGTACATTACAATAAGTCTTGGATGTTGTACATTTTCCTGCTCTGCACACCGACTGGGAAGTTTGCCACCCGGAAAACAAGTACAATGTAAAGTAATTGAGGTCAAAATACACAACCCTCATTTCCTAACCAGCCATAGGGATGACTATACTTTACACTCACTCCCACTGGTCGTCTATACCGCTTTATCCAGGATACAGTGTCATTGGGGGCCTGGACGGGTGGCCAACCCATCACAGGGCACACACACACACACACACAAATTTGCAAAATTTGAGTACGCCAATTAGCTTAATCTTCCAGGACTGTGGGAGGAAACCGGAGTCCCCGGAGGAAAAACCTCGAGGTGCAAGGCGACAGTGCTAACCACTAAGCCACTATGCCACCACTGTACTGTAAAGTTGTAGTGAAAAAAAAGAGCTGTAAATACGCTGTAACTTTGAAAGAGAACAACTCGATTTAGCACAGTGGTACTGCAGAAGCTTAAAATTAGTCTCAGCTAAACTTTTGAATGTATGAGGGCTGTGGACTTTGGCCATGATTACTTACACTGTACTCACATTCCTGGTCGACACCACTGGCGCCTACGCTGAAATTTTCCTATGTAATAACCTAGATGTACAATTTGTTTCAATGAATTTGTATTAGAAATATGGACTTAATTACCTATTTTTAACACCTAGTTACTTTTCACCCACCCTGTACTGTATATGCATCTAATGTAAATGTCCTTATATGCATTTAAGACAGATTTTTAAAAATCTGACCTATCCCTTTAAAAGGTGTGCACACTCTTGTTTTATTTTGATTCCTGGTTAATGCTGATTTACATTAAAGGTGGAACATACTTTATACAAGCACGATCTTACTAATAATCTTGTTGACTGTACCTCGCTACCCATGAGCATACAGTACAAAACAGAACCACAGCAATGCCAAAATCACTGGGTATGATTGATTTATTATTTTTTACTGTAAAGACCACAGAGTCACAGAGTTAGGTATATTATTACGAGTTAGAGTACAGTCTGAGTCAGCAATAATAATAATAATAATAATAATATTTTAGTTCTATACACAAGAACACGTTTCTCCACATTACATCTCCATAAAGATAAAACAGGACTCATATTCATGTGAACGTACCATACGTGGTACAGTACCTCAACATTAGATGTTACGGCTTGAAATCACGACACAATCCAGCGTTCTCATCAACAGTATGTTTTAATTTTGGATAATTATAGTAATAATATGTCTGGTTTGTTTTCACAGGATGAACCAACGGACAGTTGTGGTTGCTGAACATGACACGCCGAACCACCGGCTCAGACTTAGACTTATTGTAGTAATAGAAAGAGGATATGTACAGATTATACAAGCTAGAATTATCTACTGTAGCAGGTCTGAAAAGTTTGAAAGTTACACTTTGTTTAACCCCCACAACAATCGTGGATTAACCATACAAAAGGGAGGAAAATGTTATTGACAGGTTAATAACGTTGAAAGAGTGGGAAAAAAAAGCTAGAAACAGTAAGCCAACGTACACTGACGAGAAACTGACCGTATTTTTCTATGCTACACACATCGAATAGAAATTCACAAATATATCAGTAAAACCTCTGTATCACAAATAATCAGAATTTTTGCTTTTTTCCCCATAAAAAAATGGACAATACAAAAAAAATTTAAGAAATGTTTAAAGTTATACAACAATTATCTTTCAGCCTCATAAAACCGAACACTTACTTGAAGCAGCAGAATCCTTGGGGATGCTTTAATAGCACTTTTATACACTTCACCATGATATACATGTACCTGTACCTCGATGAGATAAAAACTGATTTACATGTATATGATTGACAGATATGATTTACAGTATGCACGCTCTAAAAAGAGATTGAAAGCTATAAGAGATTTTGATATAAGATCACCTGATTTGTACGTAATACTCGGCTAAAATGTCGCCTTCCTTCACTTACAGTACAAATTCAATTATGATATATAACGTTTTCAATGAAAAAAACAATGGGGTACAATATATATATATTATATATATATACAATACACACACACATATATATATATATATATATATATATATATATTTATTTATTTATTTTGTCATGTAAAATGTTGCGTGGCTAAGACTTTTGCACAGAAGTGCATATCTTTACAGGTTGACAGGTCGAAAAAAACTATATAGATGGATCAGCCATAGCGTCATGACCATCCGTCTAATATTGTGTCGGACCCTTGGTGCCACAAAATCAGCCCTGACTTGCCAAAGCATGGACAACATTAGACCTCAGAAGACATGCTGTAGTATCTGGCAACATGCTCTTAAGTAGTGTAAGTTATGAGAACCTGGAGGCCAAGTCGACACCTCAAACTTTTTGCTATGTGCCTCCAACCATTCCTGAAGCATTTTCGCAGTCTGGAATGGCTAAAGGAACATCCAGCTGCAGTTGTGTTGTTGCTCTGATCCAGTCGTCTAGCCATCACAAGTTTGCCCATTTTTTCTGCTTCAGGAACAAAATGTTCACTTCCAGGTGCCAACATAATGAGATACTCAATGTTATTCACGAGACCTGTCAGATGTCATAACACTATGGCTGATCAGTGTAATGACTGACAGCATAAATTTTAGAAATGCAGAAGGGGAAGAGGTTCGCTTTATCAAAATTTGGTGTCTTCCTGATTTAGCGCATTAAGTGTGTGTAACCAAGTGTTCGAATTGAGCGAAATGAAAAAAAAAAACATGGATTAGAATGAGTAAAAATTGTTGGAGTTATCAAGACGCTTTATAGTTTAAAACATACTGTACATGGTTATTCCAAGTTCTTAAATGAACCAAATCGCAATGGATTTGATCCTGTTTATCACTCTGATCCTAATGATGCGATAATCCATAAAAAAAAAAAAAATAAAAAAAACAGTTTGTTCAAAAATGTTTTTTTTTAAAACTTCTTTTCTGCCTCATGTTCTCACTTTGGATGGACGTTGCTTTATTTAAATAGAAAAAAAGAACTAAAAAAATTCTTAAAGCAACAATTACTCAGGGAAGATAGTACAAAAATAACTATTATTATATTTAATATATTTATATATTTCAAACTCTGATATTTAAAGTACACTTATGTTTATAGGCGGACTGCACCATTATTGTATCGTGATGTGTTGTACTTTATAACCTCGTCTTATACAAATAGAAATCAAAATAATACAGAAGAATAAGAAATGAGCAGATTTGAACGTCTTTACATTCATGCTGAAATCTTGAGTAGGTGTTTGTTAAAACGATTAGAGGAACCGTTGGGACATACAGTATTCACACACACATACACACACGATTCCAGCTGATGCGTCTAACAGTCTTCGAATAAGATAGTTCTCTGTGAAGTGACGAGAAACAGAAAAAGTGCTAATCTACCGTACCTAACTGTACACGTTTTGGATCAAATACCTAGACCGTCTGGGCACGACGTGGATCCACGGAACGTCCAAAACTGGAGGTCAGAGGTCAGAGGGCAGGTATACTTATAGAAACAGATACTGGTTTTAATCGGCGTAGACAGAGCGAACATGCTTCTTTAGAGTCCAGCGCACATCTGCTAAGATCTCGTTGAAGAAGCATGATCTTCCTACTACCACTGCTGTTTAAGATTGCAAGTGCAAGACATCTTTATAACAGATATAAAGATTCTAGATTGTCTGGAAAATTCAACCTCTTGGACTTTTGAGAGATTGTTCTTCCTGGATCAAAAAAACAAACAAACAAAAAAACATCCTTGTAACATCTTCCTCTTGCCTTCCTTTGGGTTCACTGGTCAGTGTCTGCTGATAGACGGCCTTCGTAGAGACTCAAAGCATGGTGGACAAACTCATACTGTTCTCCGGTTTGGATCATTCCACCCCTAAGACACAAACAAGAGTTACTTATATGTAATTAATGTAAGATAAAAGATGTAAAAATGACTTGTAAGAATGCCTGTACCTGTCTACTCTCATCTGGCATACGATGCTCAGAAGGTCCACTACTCCTTCCCGACGCAGCTGATGACAGCCTATGGTGGTGGCAATGAAGCAGCCGGTGCGACCGATTCCAGCACTGTGAATCAGAAAGAAAGGCGTTAAAACAGCGTACAATAATAGAGGCTTTGTGGTTTAGGTGTCTCTCAGACACTCTGGCCACAGTTCTTTCTCTGCTGACAGACAGAATGAAAACAGGCTTCGCTAAATGTGTGAAAAAAAACAGATACTGAACAGAGTTGTGACATTCTGTATATATTTTTAAGCACTGTACTGTTTAACAGGTGAACAGTTATTAGTCATTTGCATTAGTATTTAGAGTATCTATTTAAACTCTCTTTCAGCTGCTCATGTCAAGAGGTCGCCACAGCAGACCATCCGATCCACACACGACTTGTTTTGATTAGTCAAAAACAGGGAAAGATGTTGCTAAGTGCTTAGTCATTAAGATGGGTAGCGATGAAGGAAATCACTACACATAATCTGAAATATAAAGAATTGTGTTTAAGATTTAGAAACAATGGTAAACAGTGATGAGTTATTGTGAAAGATGATGATCTGTGACTGGTTGTTAGGTAAGATGGTGATCAGTGGTTGTTCATTAAGAAATACTGATGAAAAATGATTAGTTATTGGAAACAATGGTCATCAGTGATTAATTAGGAAAAATTGATCATTGATCAGTGTTTATTTATTAGGAAAGATGACAATTAGTTAATGGCCATTGGAAAAGATGGTGATCAGTGATTATACGTTGGGAACAGTGGCAATTAGTGACTAACCATGGGGAAAGATTGTAAAATGGATGGTGAAAATGGTTGTTGGGACCAGTGGAGATCAATAGTTACTGGCAAGGATGGGAATCAGTGATTGGTCACTGGGAGTGATTGGGATCAGTGATTGGACATTGAAAATGATGGGGATCAGTGATTGTCTTTGGGAATGATGGGGATCAGTGATTGTTTTTGGGAATGATGGGGATCGGTGATTGTCTTTGGGAATGATGGGGATCGGTGATTGTCTTTGGGAATGATGGGGATC
>JAQQZS010000004.1:19895875-19912213 GCA_030068045.1 Platyallabes tihoni | reverse complement strand
TTTGGGAATGATGGGGATCGGTGATTGTCTTTGGGAATGATGGGGATCGGTGATTGTCTTTGGGAATGATGGGGATCGGTGATTGTTTTTGGGAATGATGGGGATCGATGATTGTTTTTGGGAATGATGGGGATCAGTGATTGTTCAGTGGGAAAGACATGGGTAAGTTGCTGCTCATTGAGCATGATGTTGATTGGTGATTAGTTAGTTGAAACACAACGATAGAGAACCAAGCGATCTTGTTTTCTTGAATGATCTAACAGCAACTGTGATTTAAACTGGAGAACCACATCAAGTTTATGACCGGCACTAAGGCCTGCTCTAAAAGTGTCTAGAGAGAAAATGCTAGGGGTAAACGGTGATCCACTTTTGAAAATTCTGAACTTTATACAGCTAATGCAGCACTAGCATTGTTAATATCATACTATAATACAAATAATTACTCAGGTTTATAATATTTCTAAGCCATACAAAAAAAAGGTAACTTATGTAGAAATAAACAAAATGCCAAGTGGATGGTTTTGGTGGAGGAACTGATCAATGAGAATTGCTAGTGGGCAGCTTATAAGAAGCATGGTAATCCAATACCTCCAGAAGACAGGTACTGTACACTGTCACAAGACTGCTCTAGTCGATTACTGTTGGAGACCATTGCAATGAGTTTCCTGTAGATTCAGTGCATAGTTATCTGAAATTCCTTTGAACATGAACACCATCATGAACTGAGAGGTTTTACAGATACAGTATGTCATGCGTCTTTGTCTCAGTTAGGAGTAAAATTCTTAATATTGTCATTGCAAGGTCTGTGTTTGCTTGTGTGCTTTCCAGTTTCACTCACTCCAGTCAAAGTGTAGCAGTGGATATTTGCAATGGATTCCTGACTTTCTCAGAGGGTCCACTGCTACTTGCACGAGGTTCTCATCAACAGCGTCATTAAGTCCATGTCCATGTTCTAGTGTCCTCACAGGTTTGTCTTCAAAAGGCAATAAACAGACAATTCTCAGAGATGGTATCAATTCCCCATCCCCAATATGGACAACAGCTTATAAACTGCATTCTCGTGCAATCAGAATGGATCGACAAAAACATCCAACTGCAGGCGGGAACCGAGAAAGGACAAATTTAGAATTTAGCCTCTTGTTGGAGAACAAGTTCACTACTGGAGGAACTATTGGAGGAAAGCAGACAGGACATTCACACCATTGCTTTTACACACTAACACATTGGATACATCTCTAAGGAAGCACTTAAACACCTTAAAGGAAGACTATTGTGCAGGACAATGATGGCGCACACACACACAGGATGTCAACTAAAGAGAGTGTTTTGATCCTTTTGCCTTGTGTTTTCATGTTAGCTGTTTTTAAGGGTGTGTGTCCTTGTTTTGAGGCCACAGACAGGAAATTTCACTGTTAGACAGATCTCTGAGGTGATTTCAAGTCAAACTGGGACTTCTGATGAAATCTTTTGTGAAGGAAAACCAGTGACATTCACAAAAGACTGTTAGCCTCAGTAGCAACGCCTGATCCTTGAACATTGACGGATAACCTATTTGTGAAAGAAACAAATATGTCTGTTGGAACTGTACACACAATCATTCATCAACACCACTCTCCTGAGAGTTATGGCCACATCCCCCATACTGTCCCAACCTCACTCCTCATGCCATTTCCATATGTTTGGGAGTTCCTGGGAGGCCAGAGTTTCAGAGGTGAAGCAGTCAATCAGATCATGGCTCCAGCATACTGAAAAATCTTTCTACCTTGATAGTATCCAAGCACGAGTGAAACACTTGGATAAGTGCATTAGTGTTGCAGGGGATTATATAGAAAAATAAATGGAGTTTTTACTCTCAGAACTGTGTTCTGTTATTCTGCACAATCAAAAGTCCCACTTTTACTTAAACACCCCTTGTACTTTTAGCTACTTTTACTAGTTTAAAAACAGGGGGAACTTAGGGCACCACCATTGGCAATAAGCATTAACTCTCAAATTGCAGGAATGCAAAAACCCCAGGCTTCTCTCTTCATGATAAACCACTTAAGCAAATCTCGTACAGTAAATTCCTGACTTGCAAACATTGGAGTTACAAATTTCTGCAGATACGCACTGTCGCCTTGCACCTCCAGGGTCCGGGTTTGATTCCCGGAGGGCGATGAGTCGGCCTGACCAGTTTCAATAAATCAGTCCAGGAGAGTATAATGCAGAACCAAAACACCGAACCTGTGTGTTTGTTTTTTCTTATGCTTTACATTGTATATTTGTTTCAAAGGTGTATAAGACCTCACTTTGTTCGACTTACAAACAAATCTGACTTACAAACATTCTCCCAGTAGGAACTCGCTCGTTCAATGATGTAAGTCTGGGACTTGGTTACAAAGGAAGTCAGGAAGTCATAGTATGGGAGCAGGCAAGGAGTAAAAACAGACGTCTCAGTGAAAAGGATGCCGAATGTTTTGTACATGGTTGTTTAATATGTACAGTATAAGGATGTCTCTGCTGAACCTAAGGTTCTTTGCATGTCAGAAAGTTCTGCCACTGCTTTTCCACCGAGGTACTCCATCTATCCCTTCCACCCTATATACCATATTTGTACAACAGTATGTTGTTTTATGCGGTGTACCTGCAGTGAACGATGACGGGGCCGTGGAACTCGGAAGCCTCTCTGCTTTCCTCGACATCAGTCATGAGCTGCAGCAGAGGCCCTGCGCTGTCTGGGGTTTTATGATCTGGCCATGACGTGTACCAGTAATGCTGGACTTTATGACTTTGGCCACCTTGCTGAAATAATATAACAGGCACAAAACCACACACTTGAGACTTTCTGAAATAATATATTGTTACAGTGACACTTTTATTTCAAAGGGCTCCCGAGTCACTCGTTTCAACAATATCGAGTTTAATAAGAAACAAAGAGAGCTTCGTACTTTGAGTGTGAGTGTGCGGACAGTGTAATGTTCACATTCCCGGACACTGTTGACGAGGACCTCCACCTTGCCGTAAATCCCTCGTTTTTCAGGCCAGTACAAAACGCATTTCTGTACCGACACAAAAGCATGGTAAATCCTCAGACACACAGAAATTGTTGTTCTATACAATGCATAAGAAGCTGAAATGTGTTCATCACCTCGTTCTTCTCCTTCAGCTTGGTGATCATGACGATGACGGGCGACTCCTCCTGCCAAGCCATCTGCCAGAAGTCGTTAACCGTGTTGATCATAGGACCTTGTGTGGCGATGAAGGATTTCTCATGTCCAAGGTAACCCTTAGGAGTGAGGAACAAGCAAAGCTTTCTAATTAGGGTAATGATCTCATATCATGGTGGCATTAGGCATAGCGATTATTTTAAACTTATTATATCACAGCAGGTTTAATTTTCGAATCAGGTTTTTTTTTCAGATTCAAGAATTACAGCTCGATCCTTTTACACACACAGCTCAAATGTACAGAAGACCAAAAGTTCCTGTATGGTTCTATTCTTTAAAGGAGGCCTATTTAAAGGGGACCAAAATTCACTTGATGTATAGACATGACATTCAAATAGGTGTACAGTGAGAAAAATAAAATCCCTGTTTCTCAGTTTCTGCTTATTGTCCTTTTTTCCCCATTTTGTATTAGCCAGGCAAGTCAAACAAGCAAGTCAGATTTCCTCCTATTGTGACCTCATATAAGAAGACACCGCCCTCTGGCTTGCTGCTCAGCTCAAATTTCCCATAGTGTGTGTGTGTGTGTGTGTGTGTGTGTGTGTGTGTGTGTGTGTGTGCGCGCCCTGCGATGGATTGGCACCTTGTCCAGGATGTACCCCGCCTCATGCCCTAAGCCTCCTGGGATAGGCTCTAGCACCCCTGTGACCCTTTATACTGTACAGGATAAACGGTACAGTTGATGAGTGAGTGAGTGAGTGAGTAAGCGACGGTTTTCAGTATGTAAGTCAATGTATACTGTAAGATGTCTAAAGTCCAGTATATTGTGTGTGTGTGTGTTGGGGGCGATGAGATGAGTTGGCCTGAACGATTTCAATAAATCAGTCCAGGAGGTTATAATGCAGAACCAAAACACCAATTCTGTGTTCTCGGCTGTTGTCTTAGAGGTGTGGCTCAGTGGTAGCTCATTTACACAAATACTGAAACAGCGTGTTTGAATGAGGAAGTAAAACAGAGGAAGTTTGATTTACGGGAGCTCTGAGACCCGAGTTATCTTGTTAAAGAAATAATAAAATATGGGACCTTTAAATTAGTGTATACATTTTAGTAAGGCTCATGTACTCATTAAACTATTTTGATAATACCACTTTATCGTAAAATAGACATCATTTCAATATATAAAATCTGCACCATGGCAGAATAATTTTTTGAGTTCATTACTGTTTGTAGTTGGTGGCAAAGAATGTAGAGATAATGATCTATAAAGCTTTTTTTCCTTTTTGCTGTCAACTGCAATGAACAATGAATAGAAATACTACAATAAGGAAACAGATAATTAATAAATAAACAGAAAAAAAATTATCACAGACCTAGATCATTTACAGATGTAAGAGAAAAAAAAGTAAAACTGAAATGCAACCTGCACAAATGTTAATGTCAATGGCTTACCCGTATGTAGTTGGCATTTATGTAGCTGCTGAGAGAATCACAGCTATTTCTGTATTTCAGGAGGACTCTAGAGTGTGGATCTGCAAACAAAGAAATGATTTAAACATCATATTTAAAATAATACTGTACATCACTGCATGTTTAATGGTTTAAAAACATCCATCCATCCATCTAGGAACCTCCTTAGTCCAACTACGCGTCATGAAGGCCAGTGGTGATCATTTTATTTAATCCAATTTATGAAAGTGGTAGAAGCTCTGGTCAACATTTACACACTCATTCACACACTACAGGCAATTTGGGAACGGCAATTAGTCTAATCTGCATATCTTTGGACTGTGGGAGGAAACCGGAGTATAATTGCAGTAAATAGTTGCAGTAAATTAGAAAATTAAGTAGTAAATTATTCAGATGTGTGTTTTACCTCTGCAATATAATTGGATTAAACAAATAAAAGTAAAAATGAAACATTTAACCATTAGCCTCATCTGCATGTCTTTGGACTGTTGAAGGAAACCGACCGAAAAACCCAAGGTAGGATTTAAACCCAGACCCTGGAGGTGCAGGGCGACATTGCTACAGTAACCACTACACCACCAGCGTGCCGCCTATCAGGATCCAGTTACTTTTAATTGTTTTTAAAGTGAAGCTTTTTCTTCTCCTACGTTTTGTGTATTAAAACCTACTACTGCATTTTTAATAAAAAATCAACAAATACATGATTGCAAGACCCAAAAAAGCCTGAGAATAAACAGAAGCTTGAAAAGGTCTCCATGGTGCCGTCTCTCCAAGAGTGACAGGAAATGACTCAGTGCTGTTAAAGCTAGAGCTTCACCATGTCTAGGGTTGTCAATTATTAAGAAATGAGCATTCTGCAGAATTTTAACT
This sequence comes from Platyallabes tihoni, assembly GCA_030068045.1. NCBI lineage: Eukaryota > Metazoa > Chordata > Actinopteri > Siluriformes > Clariidae > Platyallabes > Platyallabes tihoni. The sequence goes on along the minus strand of JAQQZS010000004.1, from coordinate 19,906,733 downwards.
CTGTCATGAAGAAGAGTGTATCCACACACACACACGCACACATTGCTATAGCTAGAGTCACACCCTGCTCTATTCCTACCAATCCCAGAAATGAGATTTCTTTAAGAGCATTTTTCCTATGGTGAAAACAGTCTTTAGTTTTTAGTCTCCTGGAGGAACGGAAGGAATCTTGCCTTGTATATATTGATAAGGGAACTCCTCCCATGCTTGCTCAGTGAAGAATTTGTTCCCAAAACAGGAAGCTATTAGCAGCCAAGTGACCCAGCAGGTTACATAAGGCAGCAAATATCATTAATGCACCAGAGCCTCAGAGAACAAGCTGTTCCTTACTCTAATGGCTTTGTTCAAGATACGAGACGGGGAAGCCCCCAAGACCTACACCTTCTCGGCCAACAGGGCGGAGTCGAGGCTTCCTCTAGAGATTTGTCCAAGAGCCGGGAAGAGCATTAAGGGCAGTCCACTGTCCACAGAACCAACCTACTGTACGGTCGTGAGATAATTAGCATCAGCGACCTTTGCCCTTAGACCTTAACCTGGGAAGAGCAAAAACGGAATGTAGCGTCAGGACAGGAACGAGGTGTAACTGAGCATTTCCTTATGAAGGTATGCCAATCAAAAAGTCCTTAAATCTACGGTCTCATGGGGGCAATCTCGAAAAACTGTATATAGTTGATTTCATCATTTTAAAATACAACTCTGCAATGGAGTTGAGCAACTGGTACATGAGAAGATGATGACCGGATTTCCTTTTTTTTCTTTCTTTTTCTTTTTTTTGAGCAACGCCATCTTATAGCCTCACAACAATAAAAGGACAGACAGAGAGAAAAGCGAGGAAGAAAGAGTGAATATGGTTCAAAGAGGATGATAGGACACAGGAGAAATGAAGCTTGATCACTTTATGAAGTTTACTGAAATATGCTCTCTCTCTCTCCCTCAGTGTGGATGGAAATACTGACATTCAGTGACCTTCACATAATTATTAATAATAATGAAAAACCTGCTCAATCTGATGTGACTCGTCAACGCATCAGAATTTCATTTTTTTATTTCTATACCTTAATATTTATTATTTCTTTTAGTACATTTTTAAATCCTGTACAATTCATATATTTCTATTTAAATTTTATTTTATTTTGTAACATTTGTAAATTTGTACATTTCCAGCCTATTTTATTTATTTATTTAGCCTATTTGTTTTTTCATTAATTTAAATTCTATACCATATATCCAGTGTACAGGGTCGCAATGGGCCTAGAGCCTACAGTAGGTGGGGTACACCCTGGACGGGGTTACAATCCTTCACAGAACACACACACACACACACACACTACATGCAATTTGGGAACATCAATTAGCCTAACATGCATGCCTTTGGACAATGGGAGGAAACCCACCAAGCACAGGGAGAACATGCAAACTCCGTGCACACAGATCTGCAAGATATTATTTAAATTTTTATTCATTTCCATTTCTTATTTTGTATTGAAAATTCTGTCTTTAGTTCAACTGTACTCTATAGGGCAATTTTTTTCATTGTTGTAAAATCCTTTCTTTTTAGGTACCTGAAAGTTGTATAAGCATTTCACTACATATCATACTGTGTATGGTTGTGTACATAAGAATTTTTTTTTTCTGGCCTAGTCAATAGATACCATGTAGTTGATGATGATATAATATTTTTGAAATTTGGGTCCACAGTACTAACTTGGCAAAATAGTCTTGTATCTGTTCTTGGTCCCGAGACTGGGAATGTCCAGATCCTTTGGATCGACGAAGTTCATGGGAATTTCCTGCCAAAGGAAAATACACGGAGATAGATTTACTTTATTGCTCTCAAACAACCAAGTACATACAGTTTCTTTTTTCATATAAATACACACACAATGAATTCATCTCTGTATCTCGGGGTGAGGATTGTACAGTACATAACCGTATACCATGTCTGCTTTTACAGACGCTTTGCATCGGGACTCACGGCGAACTCGGCGTGCAGTGCCTGGGTGTTGCGCGTGGCGTCTCGGAGCTGCTGGCGTGTGAGGACCCGAGCGGCCGACTGCAGGTACTCCTGAGCCACCCGCTCGCGTGGCGTGTTCACTCCACAATTCAGAGGCTCCACAGAGCCCAGTGCGCTCATATCCAGCACCAAGGAAACGTTAGAGCCTCGTCTACGGATAAAAAGAATAACCATATACAGTATACAGTACAGTATATACTCATGCCAACATCAACTGTTCCATGTTTTTGCTTTTTAAACAAAGACAAAGTATCATTTTATGAAAAAATTTCTTAATATTTAAATATACAATAAAACATTAGCCATTACAGTAGCTTTAGAGTCTTAAAAAATATAGGAACCGTAACACCTTTATGACTGATTTCATTATATCTAAAACAAGCTTCTTTAACACCTTAATTAGTAATCAGCCTGCGTTTTTCAGTCATCCAGTCTTTAAAAGCGGCCATTTTGCTCTCTTCTTAGTAGCCGCACCATATTGTGTGGTGTCTGACGAGTTTTTGTTATTAGCCTTAGACAAATCCTACAGCATTTTATTAAAATTATATTATAAAATCCCTTTAATAAAGATTTATGAGGGAGTCAGACATTTATGAGTGTGTCAGATGGCACGGCAGAAGCTTTTCTTAAAAAGCTAGCAAAGAAATTCAAATCCTGAGGCAGTGAGGTGATTAGCAATCTTTGTGATAATCACCTAGTGGACTGAGTGTGAAGGTATAAATGTACAGAATGTTCCAGGAAGTCAGTATAGCCTCTGTGCAGAAGGTGTGTGTGTGTGTGTGTGTGTGTATGTGTGTGTGTGGTACAAAATATTCATTACAATGCATAAGCTGTTGCTTCTAATTACTGAGAGGGAATACCTATTAGCATGTTTTCTTTGCTAATGTCAGATTAGCCTGTACTTATAATTATAGTGGATGACTTAATTACATGGTGCGTTCAAGTCAAACCAGGACGTCTGATATACTGTAGCCCAGATTTCTGAAAGTAAAACCTCCCTTTATTTCTCTATATAATCCCCATGCCCCTCGTAGTTACTGTGGGAAGTCAGATTGTAGCTAATTGTAAATATTGCGTACGTGTGTGATATTTCACTTCTGATTAATTTATTAAACAAAGTAATGTAGCCTGACTTATGCATATAGTATGACCAGCGAACATCAATAATATGCATGACTGTACTTTAAGCATTTTTTTTGTCGACTACACAAAGCCTCATACAAAGAACAATGAACATTTTTCAGGACTCAAAGCCTTTCATATGAATTATGATCTACCCAGCAGGCCACACGTACTCTCACAGTAACGTCTGACCCCTGTCATTATTTAAGACTTTACAGGCCAAAGAGGGCTCACTGGTTACCTCCCTGAAACAATAAACACTTATGTAAGATGGAAGATGGCAGTATGGGAGCTGATATCGTCACATACTGTAACATGGCTTCCTTTGATTCAATTTAAGTCAGAAAGAAATTGTGCACTCATAATCAGTAAAGAGGATAATGGCAAAGCTAAAACATTTAAAATCGCTGACGATAAAATCAAGCAATCATGAATCCAGTCCCAGGGCTCTGGGCGTCAGCGCACTCCAGGCCAGGCTGGAACGATTATGAAAAGGAATTTATTATCATATTAATATCAGAAGTTCTTCTTGTCTACATCTCATTAAAAATCAGACTGGCCACTCACCTCTCCTGCAGACCGGCAGCAGGCTTCATCTTAAACGGCGAAGGGTTGGAGGACAGACAAGGCTTGAACTCAGCCACAGGGGGGCACGGAGGGCACTGAGAATCCGAGCTGGAGGCACTGGTGTGTGTGGGGTGTGTGTTGTGGTTGATCTGCGTGTTGGTGCTGGTGCTAGTGCTAGTGCTGGTAGTGGCGGCAATGGTGGTGACGGTGGTGGATGTGGTGGTGGTGTTCGAGGGGGTTGCGCTGGTGGCAGAGGTGCAGGCTGGTTTGGGGGCTGGGCTGGCCTGCACCATGCTGCTGGTGAGGGTCAGGGGTGGCTGGGTGGCATGCACAGACACGGGCACACCCAGCCCCTTCAGCTGCCCGTCTGAGTACTCGACCTTCTCCTTGAGTCGGTAAAGCACCTGAGGAAAACAGAGACACACAGCTCGAACTTAGATAAGCATCTCAATTCAGTATGAAGATCAACAACAACAACAACAGCTGTAGGGAAAAAATCCACAGCGTGGTATGAAGTTGACGCAGATCTGAGAGCCAGACAGTGTATCAGTGAGTGAGATGTGGAATGAGTACACTCAGTGATCTGGTCTCCCTCAGGGCTGACTTATATAAGGTGAAGTACTCAGCAGGTTATTATGCACCTGGCTGTAGTGCTGCACCTCTTCATCATTATCATCATCATCCTTCTAATTCTTATCATTCTCATCCTCCTCCTCTTCACGATCATCCTTCTCATTCTAATCATTTGCATCCTCCTCCTCCTCTTCATCATCATCACCATCCTCCTCCTCATTCTAATCATCCTAATCCTCCTGCTCCTTCTCATCATCATCATCTTCATCACAATCTGCCTCCTCATCATCATCATCCTCATCATTCTCATCACCATCTTCCTCCTCCTGCTTTTCACCATCATCCTCATCATCACAATCATCCTCTTCATTCTAATCATGCTCATCCTTCTTCTCATCATCCTCATTGCAACCTTCCTCATCATCATCATCACCATCATCACCATCCTCCTCCACTTTATTTTTATCATGATCATCCTCCACCCCCTCATCATCCTCCTCATTATCATCACCATCATCCTCTTCCGTATCATCCTCATCACCATCCCCCTCCTCTTTATTGTCATCATCACAATCATCCTTATCACAATCCTCCTCTTCATACAGAGCATCCTCTGTTTATGATCATCATTCTCCTCATCATCATTCTTGTCCTCTTCCTCAAACTAATCATCCTCATCACCACCATCCTCCTCCTCTTAGTCATCCACATCAACCATTAACATCCTCCCCATTATCATTATCCTGCATGATCATCATTCTCCTCCACATCATCCTAATCATCTTCCTACTCCTCATCACCATTATTACCCTCATCCTCCTCATGATCAACATTCTGCTCATTATCATCTTCATCCTTATCATGCTCACTGACATTTGCACTGCATGTTATTTGCTACTGCCTAACCATGTAGTAATTAATACACATGCAGACAAAGCATCTATCTAGCTATCTATAAATATAAATGTGATGGGTTACATCCTTAAATAAAACATTCTCCAGTCAACCTATAAATTCCACATTGAGAAAAATAAAAGAACTGAAAGTCTCTAAAGACGTAAGAAAATGAGGAAGTGCTGCATATTTGCGTTTCAGTAACTGTGTTCCTGTCTCTGTGTCTCATCTCACATCATGACTTCATCAAAGTGAAAGTTACTGAGACACATTGGATCTGTTCAGCTAGTTTATACTATGTACAGCTCTAACAGACGGGGTACGAGCAGTGTTCTCATGTCATATAGCACTTTAGGGAACAATGTCACGTCTCAGCAGGAGCAAGCAGAACAAATGCAAAGTGCAAATGACAAATTTTATAGGTGACAAGAGACTCTGTCTGCCACACAGAGAAACAGTTTGTAAGAACCTTTAAGTTTATCAGTGAGCTATAATATACAGTGTTATTATAACTAACGATTCCTACTGAATCAATATAACCTACTGGATATTAAAATATTACACTGCTTGTGAGACTTAGAAAAAGTGGTTTGTATGTCCTGTGATTTCAGTAATCGTAAACAAAACATGAAACAGAATGTGAAAGCTGAGATGTCCATTAACAGTGGATTTAATCAGATAGACCATGAACAACGGAACTAGTGTATGTTAGAAAGCCTCTTTCTTCCTTTTTTGAGGGTTGAGGGGGAGTGTTGATCAATGAGAAGTTAGGTCAAAAGTGATGTACCTATCGCCACCTTGTGGTAACCAAAGTATACAGACAATAATGGAAAGAACAGTCTACTGCTGCGCTGTTTTTTTTTTTGTATCTAATTAAACTTACATATTTGTTACATTTCAGATAAGAAACTCAGACATTTTTCCGCAATAAATTTCATTATATCTAGTAGTTTAGGGTATTTGTAGTTTAATTTAGTCTAGTTTACTGTAGTTTAGTATAGTGTAGTTTAGTGTAGTTTTTATTTTTCTTCATTATTTTATATAATTAAATTATTAATTTGTTAATTCCTTCATTTTTTAATTTGATGTATTGAATTACATATTATTTATTTTTTATTGATTTTATTCAAATGATATTCATCCACCCATCCATCCATTATTTAATTTATTTTTATTTTATTTATTTAATTACATATTTTTTATTTTATTTACTGTTTATCTTATTTTATTTATTTTATTCGAAATTCAATTATTTTATTCTAAATTTATCCATTCATTCATAAATTATTTTATTCATTTACTTATGTATTGATTCATTTATTAATTTTTTTAAAAAAAATTTTAAACATTAGTTTAGTGTAGTTTTGTTTAGTGTAGTTCAGTAAAGTGTAGTGTAGTTTAGGGTAGTTTACTGTAGTTTAGTTTAGTATAGTTTAGTGTAGTTTAGTGTAGTTTAGTGAGCTTTAGTGTATCTTAGTGTAGTTTGGTTTAGTGTAGTTTTTTATTTTAGTGTAGTTTAGTTTACTGTTGTGTAGTGTTGGGTAGTGTAATTTAGTTTAATGTAGTGTAGTTAACGTAGTGTAGTTTAGTTTACTGTAGAGTAGGTTAGTGTTGTGTAGTTTAGGGTAATGAAGTATGTGTGTAAAGTAGTGTAATGTAGTGTAGTTTACTGTACTCTAGTGTAATTTAGTTTACTGTAGTGTAAGTGTCGTGAAAGACAGTGTAGTTTACTGTAGTGTAGTTTAGTTTACTTTAGAGTAGTGTAGTTGACTTTAATTAATTTTTTTGTAGCATAATGTAGTGTAGTTTACTGTAGTTAAATCTTGTTTACTGTAGTGTAAGTGTAGTGTAATGCAGTGTAGTTTCATATAATTTATTGTAGTGTAGTGTAAGTGTACGTGTAGTGTAATTTAGGCTACCTAGCTCGCTATAGTGGACATGGCACCAGGGCATTGTACGTATTTAAACATAAAATCTTGAATAAAAAATTGTATATTGCATATGTATAATTGTGTATATATATATATATATATATATATATGAACTGCTGATGTTCTGATATCATGAACAACAGCTTTGGGGTTGGATCGTGTTGCTGTTGTTGTTGCGCGTCATGTATTTCTGGTCTTATTAAACCTGCCCAGTTTCATTTCAGCTACTTCTGTGAGTTACTCATGTACTAATAAATGAACTACTTAATAATTAAGGGAAAAACTAGTTCAGTTACTAATCATGACAATGAATCACTTAATAATAACAGCCTGAATAACAGCCTCAACAGTATGTTTTAACTCATAACTTCAACGCGAGTTGAGAATTTTAATTCCCCTTTCTGTTAAGTACTTCCACATTAGCTCGAGCCCAATGATCTTCAACTCTTCTAACTTTCCATTGAGACACGCTGATGAAGCAACACCTGTGTTACAATAGAACGACCTAACCAGACGTTAAAATATCTGTGTGTGAGTTTTCATGTGAGTTTCAATGATCATTTCATTTTGTTCGATTGTTTATGAACAGATACGATATAAGCGTATTAAACCTGTTTCGAAATACTTCTTTACACATTTCAGTTCATACAGTTCTGATGCTAGAGATGGCCTTATCACTTTTATTACATTCGTTATACATTCCTTATATAATGTCATGATGATAAATATTTCTGCATGACTTGATTTGCTGCGCTAAGATGTGTTTTTTAAGTGTTTAATTATGATAACAGATATCGATCGCTTATCAGTCGCCTTCTTTAATAACTAGAAACGCTTCTCGGAGTAAGCGAGATGAAAAGCCGAAAACTACAGTATGTGCGCAATATTAATTAGCGATCTGAGACATGGAAATCTCACTGTTACAGCAGGAACATATTTCTGTTCAGACAATTAATTGCATGCTGTTCAGTGTGTGTGTGTGTGTGTGTGTGTGTAGAGAAGGGGGTCGTAACGTAGTGATAATTAGATATGAAATTCTAACTCGGGGGGTTAATCCGTCCTTACCTCAGTGAACAGCTCTGACCAGAAGTAAGTAAAACATCCCGTGTTAAGCTTCCAGCTTACTTTTGATCGACTTACCGATCTCAGCCAATCAGGTGAGCAGCTCTCCTCTTATGTCATCCTACTAGTTGAGTAAGAAGGACAGCCGGAGCAGGAGAGCAGCGTGAAAGCGGCGACTCGTCGCGGTGTGAAAGCGGGAGATGTCATGCCTGAGCCGAGCTTCAGTCACATCACCACAGAGGCTGAAGAGACCCGACCACTAACTTCCTCTCCTTCTCTCTCTCTTAAGTACAACCACACATTTCCTTTTTTCGCTTTCTGTTATCTCTCGCAGTCTCTCACTCTCTCTCTCTCTTTCTGCTTTCGCTCTCCTCCTCTCTGTTACTCTCTCTCTCTCACACACACACACACACACACACACACACACACACACACACACACACACACACTCCTGCTTTTGTACTCAGGTGTAACTCTGTTGTGTGCGATTTGGAAAAATCGTGTACGTGCAAACGTGCGTAAATACCAGCGTGTGGCACCTCGGGACAAGAATCCGAGATGAGTTTTAGACTCGAGCTCCGAAACATCGAGCGTCTTTTGAGACAGGCATGTATTATTCATGTGAAGCAGGAAGTGGTAGAGGTGCAAAGCGTGGGTGGATATTCAGCGTCTTAGGCAACGTCTTACTTCAGGCCATGCCACACACACACACGCACACGCACACGCACACACACACACACACACACAAGCTTCTAGAAGGTGGCCTAATTTGACACAAACCTCAATCCTCATTACGCTGAATCCGTAGTGAAGTCTATAAGAAATGACGGCGTGTGTGTGTGTGTGAGTGAGTGAGTGAAAGAGAAACCATGGCCAACCTACCATTAAACAGGTGACGATGATGATGAAGATCGTGAGGAAGATGACCACCACGTAGAAGCCTTCGTTGCTCCACACGTTGTCCCTCTCATGCTGGCCTTGAAGCACATTCTTCTAGGGAAGAGAGAGAAAATATCAACCGTCCTAGTTCACCTCTAAGAAACAGCGAGCACCGGCAAGTCAGAAAAAAACTTCACCAACCAGTCCAGACACGGGTGGATCGCCCGAGCCCGGACTCGTACGCTACGAGAAAGTGTGTTTCTGTTGTCTGCCTGTGCAGGTGATGCAAGGAGCAACATGTGCAGCACTCAAGAGACAAATTTCTTCTGACATGCGGAGTCAGACAGGAGGCTCACTCCGCCCCTCAGCCTGCCCACACACCACCCCCTACACACACACACACACACACACACACACACACACACGCAACACTTAACTTGCCCCTAAAACAAACACATGCTAACCTGCAAACACACACTCCGACTGTACACACAGGCGTCTGAAGTTGGATCAGAATCCCAGAAGAAAGCAGGAGAGGAGATGAGCATGTGTCCTGTCATGTCCTGGTCACGCCACCGCCGCTACATGGCTAATAATCGCCACGGTTGATGGTTGAAAAAAAAAAACTACACCTGATTCTGTGCACATTGGTTTATAGTGCCAAAGCAACAGATGAATGCTTCCTGAAAGACTGCTGAGAAACGACTTATCAACTGAAAGATCTTATCGAGTGGAAATATCTTTAATAGAGTCAAACGTACAGATGTGGTTGGAAGTTTACACTCATCAGGGTTTTTTTTTTTTTTTTTTTTTCTGAGACAGAAAGAACAACATACATCTTTAATAGTAGAGAAGAACCCAAAGAAGTTTTAATTTCACACAGAACAAACTTCTTTTTGGGATATTTGCCAACTCTTATTGTATAATTACCTGTGTAATAACTTTAATTATTAAAAGATAATTATGTTGGTTTCCTTTTAAGTGTTGATTTCCTTTTAAGCCTGCTGCTCAAATTTTTCCACAGGGTTGAGTCTCCAATTTGTGAATTCCACAACCAGCGTTGTTGTGTTAAGGCTCTGAGTTACTGATCGGAAGGTTGGCGGTTTGAGTCCTAACTCCATCAGGTTGCTGCTGTTGGACCCTCAAACAAGGCCATTAACCCTGTCTGCTCCGGGGGTACTCTATAATAGCTGACCCTATACTCTGACCCCAGCCTACTACCAAAAAAAGTTGGGATGTGTCAAGAATAAAGAATTCCATTGTGCAGTGATAAATAAAGGCTGAACTTATAAGCTTATATAACTTGTGTTTGTTTTGGGATGTTGTTCTGTTGGAACATTCATTTTGGTTTCTCTGTATACTGTATGTAATGACCCGGGGTCATACTGAAAAATTTTGAGCGTCTCCTCCTTCATTGTTTCAATGCACCAGCTCTAGAAGCAGGTGCATATACAAGGATCAGCCATGACATTAAGACCTCAAATCATTAACATTGAACTGGTGAGAGGGTCACGGCCACCCAAGGCTCATCCTTGGGCAGAACTGCTTAGGTGGCATAAGGGGGAAACTACACAATCCTGGGCTTAAAGGTTTTCGCCGTGATGTTATAACTGTGCTGATATCCCGAAATAAACAGAACATTGTGATACTAATTATTGTGTTCCCTTCTATTAGAATGTATGTTTTACATGTTCAAATAACTCACGGCAAGCCCAGTATTGGTGTGTAGACATTATACTGTATATACACTACTGTTCAAAAGTTTTAGAACACTTGCAAATTTCTTTGTTTTTGTTTAGTGATTTATTTTCTACAT
>JAQQZS010000004.1:19824950-19837851 GCA_030068045.1 Platyallabes tihoni | reverse complement strand
GGACAAGTTACTGTCTAATATTACGCCCAGGTCTTTCACTGTCGAGCTGGTAGTAACAGTACATCCTTCTAAACGCAGGCTGAATTTTGAGAGCTGTTGTGAATTGTTTTTTGGACCAATAAGTAATATCTCTGTCTTGTCTGAATTTAGTAAGAGAAAATTATTGGTCATCCAATCTTTTATGTACCTATATCTATTGTATATATACCTTGCTTTGTGAACTAGGGCACAGTCATGTTGGAAAAGAAAAAAAGCAAGCATAAAGTAGATGTCTTTTGGAAACATAAGATTGCGTTTCACTGGGGATAAGGGGCCTGATGGATTGAAACACCTGAATTCAACAATTAACAGGTTTGGCCAAATACCTTTGCCCATATGCCCATATAGTGTATCATATTTAAATACCTAAGACTTTTACAATATATTTAGTCATTTAACCCCAGCCTAGAAAAACACATGGAAGGAAACTGACATCAATGTTTCCCAGAGAAATTTCTTTAAACATGACATAAAACCAAAGTTCCTTGTGGGTACTTTTAAGTTTCACTATGACTCATCTTTACCTTTGGTCTTCTTCCATTGTACTGATATTGGGGCTGACACATACAGGATAAAGCGTTATAGACGATGAGTTATAACCCAAACGAAGTGACATAAGTGATATGAATCTATCTTGTGCTACACAGAAGGAGAGAAAGCTGTAATCAGGATGCTTAAAATAGGATGCACTTCATACTTTAAAGCATATCTTGGGATCATAAAATGCAGTAAATTTGCCTTGCGCTTAACACATTGAACATAATAAAAACAGCACAACACACACACATAATGTTAATTTTGTCCTGGGATAAATCTCCTGTTAGTTTTTATCATATTTCTATCTTAACCTATTTTTGTTTAGTCGAGTTTAAGTCGTCGACTAAAGTCTGTACATTTTAGTCTAGTTTTAGTCAAAGGAAACTTAAAGTATTTTAGTCTAATTTAATTAAATGAAAATGCAACATTTTAGCAATAGGATTATTATTAATTAACTCTACAGTCAATCTAGTCTAGCCAAAACCAGGTTTATCAAAAAAAAAAATTTATATTAACATTTAAAATGTATCTTTTCATCTGATGTTTTTAGCTAATTATATTTATTTTTAACCATCATAACAAGTGCTGCACGTCCATTTAACTACAAAACAATAGGAGCAGTATGGACAATACAGTGCTATACAGTATATATATATATATATATATATATATATGTATATATATATGAATTTACACACCTGGACTGTTGTAGGGATAGCTCCTATGATTCACAATCATTTGCTAATCTATGTCTTAATGTGTTCACCAACGATTTAACTTGTCCCCACTGGCTTTTTTTCTCCAGGTCAATATGAAGAAAGTAGACCCAAATATCGGCTCTTCTTTTTCGCCCGAGTAATACTGCTGTGATGACGAAGAGTTAAAGATGATTGAACTTATAATATTCATTCCGTAATCATTACATTTTTTAAACCACAATTTTGTCTTTTTTGGTCAACAATATTGCATGTTGATTTCGTCACTGTCGCTGTTCACTGATATCTCTGACATCTTGTCTTCATCAAAAAAGGTCATCAACCAATATTTTTCATCATTATTTTCATTGACAAAATTAACTCTACACACACTAGTCAAGTTTATACAAATGTCTCAGCCTCAGTGCAAAAAACGGCGACAAACCATGTGGTTGTGAGCCTCTGCACACAACCACATGGAGGAAAGGAATTCTCAGAAAGACATTGGGGAAACTCCAAACTCCCTCCCGTGTCAGGAAACACCGACGCACTGACACCCGAGACTCCTTCCAGTGATCCGTAACCAATTCTTAACTAAACATCTGGGATTAAACTGTTTCAGGTTTCGTAAGAAATATGAATAAATGTAGGTAAATATGATTAAATAGAAGTATCCAAGTACAGATTTAGCTCAGTACACCACTGAGTATTAGTTCCCTTAAACAACCCCAGTAAACTCATTGAGATCACATTTCTTGGATCACAGTTCAGATGTTTGTGTATGTCAAACCTCAATTATCTGAATCTCTCTATATCTAGCACTCCTACATTTAGGACAGTTCTACGTTCCTTTGAAAAAAGCCACTGATTCCAGGGTGAAGGTAATAACTTTGTGGATGTTACTCATGCATTATAGGTAATAACGTGTTTATTTTTTAGTTTTACATCATATGAAGTAGGGCTTCTCAAGTGTAATATTCAAAGATCCAAATCTGATTTCTGTTCAAAGTCAAGGTCCAAGGTCTGGAATGGTTGAAGATAAACACATCACTTTTATTAAAATTGCTTATAACTTATAACCAACGTATATTCACGTTTAGTTATATTCAGTTTATTTATATAGCGCTTTTAACAATGGTCATTATTGCGAAGCAGCTTTACAGAAATTAAAAATTGGCAAAGTGTGAAGAAATATGTAAAAATCGTAATTTTCAGATTGTCCCTGATAAGCAGGTGGAGTGTAACATGGGCAAAGAAAAACTCCCTGAGATAGCAATAGGAAGAACTCAACATGGAACCCATCCTCGTTTGGGTTATAACAGATGGCAGGGATTGATCTGCAGTCATACTGTGTGTTAGGTAATAACGTGTTAGGAGGCTTTGCAATAATGACGAATAGGGGTTACCCTTTTGGCGTGAAACCTGCTACATATTTGTGTGCGTTATATGTTGTCTGTCTGGGGCCACTGTGATAATGTTAATGGTTTTAATGTTATGGCTAATAGGTGTAAGGCTGTGACAGAGCAGTAGATATAATAACGATAATAATAATAATAATAATAATAATAATAATAATAATAACAACAACAATAATAATAATATTACACACCCTTTGCGTTGTGTAAAGCTGTGCTGTTTAAGTCTGTTCTGCTTTATAAAGTTAATAAGTTCTCTAGTGCATTGTATAAAACACTGTTAGGGGATGTGCTTTTGTCTACTGTAAGTATGAAAACCTTCTCTTTTTGTGATATGAGGATTATATACTCATCTGCATTGTTTTTTCCCACTTCTTCCTTTCAGTTTACTGTAAGTTGAGCTCTAAGCTCCTCCTCCAGTATAACTGCACAACATCTGTGTTGCTTCAGCACTGTGATAGTTGGTGTATTAGAGCGCTGTTTTTCCACGAGCACACCATCTGCGATCATGGCGAAGATCAGCCCATGTTTCAAGAGGACATTTGTCTTCTTTAACTCTCTTTGTGCAGTAAGATTCTACTTATATTTGCTTTATTTACATGCTGGTTGTGAGGTCCATTCTAAAGACAAGATATTTTATCTAAATAAATTTTTATGCCTTGATCTGCTTGACTGTTTATTTTGCCACATTCCTTTTAAATTTTTAGATCTTTGGAATTGTCATTATTGTCTTCGGTCTGCTCGGGCAGAAATATGCCGAGGAGGTGAGAACCTGAATCTATTATTAATCATAGACAATAGTTTTCCTCCCTGTACTGTGTGAATATAATTGAATCAAGTTGTAAAAATGATTCACATACACAAGAACATGGCAAGCTTTTTGAGTTTCTATTTAAAACTGTACCAAGTTGCGTGTGGATCGAATTGTCCGCTGTGGTGACCCCTTAATGGCCAAAAGACCATCACCAACATATTGATATACTGTATAGACTAATTAAAAAATTTAGTAGTTACAATTCTAGTAAAACTGGTTGTAGTTGAGTTACTAATAAAAGTGTATAGTAATTAAATTAGTAGTAAACTTGCAGTAATTACATGTAAATTAATAGAAAAATGGTAGTAGTCAAATTACCAGTAAAAATTGTAGGAGTTAAATTATTAGTAAAAAAAATATTGTGGTAAAATTACTAAGTAAAAGTGTATAGTAGTTAAATTATTAGTAAAAAAAAAAAATTGTAGTGGTAAAATTACTAGTAAAATGTGTAGTGGTTATATTACTAATAAAAAGTGTTGTAGTTTAGTTACTTGTAATATATATATATTTTTTTTACAAGTAACTGAACTACAATACTTTTTACTAGTAATATAACCACTACAAAATTATAATAACACAAATATATAATAATTAATAGTTAAATTACTAGTAAAATTGTAATAATCAAATTACTAGTAAAATTGGTAGTAATTAAATTACAAGTAAAATTGTGGTAGTGTAGGTGTAGTGTAAAAAAAGGTGTAGTGTTTAAATTACCAATAAAACTGAGTAGTGGTTATATTACTAGTGGAACAATTACTAGTTAAAATACTAGTAAAAGAAATTGTAGTAAATAAATTACTTGTGAAATTGTAGCTGTTAAATTACTAGTTGTTTTAAATTACTACTACATGTTTGGTTTGTCCCTGGTTAACAGGACTTTTTTTTTTTCTCTTTATTTCAGTCGAATGCCATGACTGGAGTGATCGTATTGTATGTGAGCGGTTCTGTCATTTTCTGCATTGCTGTTCTAGGAGCTTATGGCGCACACAAAGAGAGCAAGTGTACACTGAGTGTGGTGAGTGTGTAGGCAGAAAGGAAAGTGAAACGTTTTGTTGAAGAAACCACAGTGCTTGTTTAATGGACCTTCTGTACTGTACAGTACATGCGCTCCACTGAATCTAGCTTATAGAATAAACTGAAAACATTGTAATGTGGGACCTGATAATGTAGGAATGAACGAAAAATTTAATTTACTAGTGGCCACAAGTAGAACAAATCTTACTCACTCATCTTCTATACCGCTTTATCCTGCATTCACGGTCGCGGGGGGAATGCTGGAGCCTATCCCAGGAGGCTTAGGGCACAAGGCAGGGTACACCCCAGACAGGGTGCCAATCCATCGCAGGGCATACACACATACACACCCTCACACACTACGGGCAATTTGGGAACACCAATTAGCCTAACCTGCATATCTTTGGACTGTGGGAGGAAACCGGAGTACCCGGAGGAAACCCACCAAGCACGGGGAGAACATGCAAACTCCATGCACAGAGACAGGAATCGAGTCTGGCCGGGAATCGAACCCGAACCCTGGCGGTGCAAGGCGACAGTGCTAACCACTACACCACCGTGCCGCCCAAGTAGAACAAATAAAGCTAAAAATATTAATATAACCGTAGTGAAAAGCACCTGAGAGAAGTGGCATGAGGCATGAGTACCGAAAGTGTTCACACCAACTTTGCTTTCATCGTATGTATGCATTTTTCTTTGCAGAATTTGTACTGTGAAAAATTTATAACATGATTCTCTTTCTTTGCAGTTTTTCTCCCTTATGTGTGTGGCGACAGTTGGCACGTTGCGTATTGCCGTTCCGCTAGCACTCAATCGCCCGCAGGTATTACAGCTTAAATTTAGTTATGCCTTAATTTCCTTAATTTTCTTAATTAATTAATTTCCTTAATTTTCTTCTTGCATCACAGACACAAAGTAAACACTTAGACAAAGTACAGTTACTGGAATACACATTTTATATCCAGCTAATTGTGTATACATGAAATTTGTCTCTGTATTGTAAATGTTATGAACTCTCTAAGTTGCTGAGGCTTAACTGTTTTCTTTTTGTATTCCCCTCAGATGAACTCAATTATCAGTGAATACTTGCGAAAGGAAATAATTTTGACCAAAGATCAGGAGCATACATTTAATTCCATTCAAGAACATGTAAATGAACTATTCATCCATACATCTTTTTATTCCTTCTCATTTTTCAGTTTTCATTACAGGTGTATACTATAGTCCGTGGCATTTGAAATATATTTTCCTTGTGGTTAATTAGTTCCACTGCTGCGGACTCTTTAAAGGCAGCGAGGACTGGCGAGGTGAAGTTCCTGACTCATGTAATTGTGTGAACCCGAATGCAGACGACACATGTGAGAGGATAACAACAAGGTCCTTCAAGGTATAATCTATCATTTTTGTTTAGATTTAGTTATGCATTTTCTACTTTACCACAGAGAGCATACTGTACATGTTAATCTTCATTACTCAATGTTCATATAGAACCCTTGGAAGAACAGTGATTATGAAAGCCGAAGGGTCTGGTCAAAGGTGGGCCTGCTATTTATTTATTTATTTATTTATTTATTTGCAATCTCATATACCTTTAACAGTGTATTCCATGTTATGTAAAAGATGTTTAATGGTATGTTTTTTTTTCCATCTGAATTTAGCCATGTGGGCCCATTGTGATGGAATATATAGACTACGTACTGATCGTCACGATAGCTGTGTTTTTCAGCTTTGCGGCTCTTGCTGTAAGGACATTGCACTTTCCCGTATGACAACAGGTTTTTAGAGAAATGAAAGTGAATTCCAGGGGCTTTCCAGGCTTCCTCGGTCCACCATGAGCTTACAATAACTGTGTTAACGGCCAAAACAGTATTGGTGCAGATTTTATTATTTTGTTTATATTTTGTATAATGTTACAGTATACATATAATACAGAAAATATGTGTGTGCCACACACTGAAACTACAGTACTTCTGAAGTTTATGCAACATGCAAGTGACCAATCTTGCTTCCCTAAAAATTTCAAGTTGATTTTATTTATTTTAATTTCAAGAGATAATTTTATATGTGCTGATTTATATGATGTGCAAGATTTATCTGAATGACGATTAAGATAATTAAAATATTTTAATTTTTAAAAATTACAGACGCTACATAAAAGGGCATGAAATTGGATTTAGCAAATGTGTTTCTTTTTATCTGACAAAAATATAAATGTGTATGCATATTTACAAAATGAAACATGGATCGGGAGATGAGAAACATATCATGAAAAGTAGTGTTATATGATCCTATCCGAAAGTTCACTTTTTTACCTAGATGAGAGAGACTTTTTAGCACCAATACCATGTTTTAATACATAAACACTGATTAACAATTTAACAATAGACTAGTGATGGAATTATGGGCACCCAAGGCCTATGCCTGTCTGTGGGGACCAAGGGCCTTCCAGTCCCATAGAAGAGCCAATGCAGCAAAAAGTCAATGTTTGCCATCATAGAAAGATATCAGAACTCCTATTGCACCACAGCCCACCGCGCAACAGGCAAAGAGCCAAAGGCTGTCGATCCCTAAATGATCGAGTACCCCACCCCCCACCCCCGCAACCCACAGCACTCACACTATCCGCTGCCAGAATTCCTGGTGCCAGACTCAACGACACACCCCCAGAGGTCTTGTGGAGTCAGAACTGTTTTGTTTGCACAAAGGAAACCTACACAATACTGGGCATAATGTTTTGCTTGTAATTTTATGGCCGATCGGCTAAATACATAAATTTTATTTATTCTTATATGATCGTCTGTCTTCTCAAAAATGTATTTTTCTCCGCAGATTCTGGGAGGCCTGATGTCTCTTGCGATGATCATCCGTGTGTCTGCTCCTTCTGAAACTCAGCTGCCATCATTCCCGCTGTCATACAAGCCACCGAAATACTCAGAAGTGGTTAACTAATATAACAGCTTCAGTTTTTTTATATGTTTTTTTTTAAGCTGGTTGAGCCTCACCTGTCCACGTGTGCACATTCCTACCCTTCTGCACGTCCTTCACTTCACTGAAGGAATGTGTGGAACAAACCGTCAACACAACCAACCTGTTTTGCATTTTATATTCCTGAAATTCTTAGATGTTTTATGCACAAGGTTTTGTGATACTTTATGACTGAGAGATATTCATCTCTACTTTATATAAATGTACTATTTTTCTAGCTTTGACTGACTTTCAGATGCGTTCAATACAGGTACAACTTAAATTCATTCCTGTTCTGTTCTACTGATCACCAGGCAAACTTAATTATATACAGTAACCAGAGGACTGATCTTATCCCATCACTGATACTTTATCGGTGCTTCTAATGATAGATTTTTTATATGCATTTTGCCAGTGTGCTATTATTTTTACTTGTGTAGTGTGTCACATACTGGCTATAAGATTAATTAAAATAAGGAATATCTTCTCTGGGTTTCCAGATCCAGTGCACATTTAATGCCACACCACATCACATGTTCATATAAATGTTGCCCCAAAGAGAACTGATAAAGAGTTACATACAAAAGCAAATGATTTCTTTTTATTTTGCTATTTTATTTTCTTATATATTGTTTAATATATAATTTTCATGTTTAAATGTCTGTTTTTTTAATGCATCTTTACACACAAAAAAAAATAACACATTGCCTACACAATAGGCCTACTGTGTATGTGAACAAACATTTATTAAAAAATTAAAAAATAACAATAATAAAAAGCATAAAAATCTATTACAAGAGTTGTGTAATAATGTGTTTCTCTACAGTGTAATCTACAGGAACTCCAGTGTAGGATGCCAAAGAGCTCCACTTTGTGTTGTTGACACATTAGTTGTTCACTCAAACACACACACACACACACACACACACACACACACACACACACACACACACATATTTAAATATTATATTTTTATCTAAAATGAAATACAATACTGCACTGACAATTCCACACCTGAAACATCAGAAATAAATAAACAAATAAATAAACAACAGACCTAAAATACCCTCTCATACTGTATATATTACTGTACATTTAATAAGTCCTTGTTAATAGTTTAATATGAAATAATAATTTACTAGTTAATAATTTGCAAGTGTAATAAAATACAGTAATAGATAAAAATATGTTACACTTACAGATATTAAAAACATCATGATCTGAGATTCAAACAAACAAATTCAATCCCTTTTGATGTACCCTGAAAACATTGGTTTTAAGATTAAAAGCTGAATGCGATACACAATAGATCTGAATTTGGGCTTAGATCTCCTGATGTATACATAAAGATGTGTAAAACAACTTCACATATTTGTTGAGGGATCAAAATTATTGGAACACAAGTTGTTTTCTTGTTGCCCGTGTTTTTTGTAATGTTGGTAAAATTGGTGACTGGAACAGATTAGCTGCATTTACATTATTTCTTATGGGGAAATTCATATCGCAATATGAATTTTCCCCTTAAGAACCTGCCTCCAGAACTAATTAAATTCATATGCCGAGGTACCACTGTACTTGTTTGTACCTCGTATGGTGTTATATACATACCACAATCCTCAGCGCACAGTTTTGACATTTTGAGAACAGATAAATTACTCTATGCATGTGCAGTGTCTCCTCTGCACGCTCGACAGCTCAGTTCTGCATGCAACACCTTTTCTGTGCATGCTTAACTCTGCCTTAATCTCTTTCTTCTTCTTCTCTTCTCTGGCACTATCGACTGCATAACGGAATTAAATTCAATTTAATTTCTTTTGCATAGTGCTTTTAAAAATAGTCATTGTCTCAAAGCAGCTTTATAGAATAAAAAAGAAATTACAGGATATTTTAATTATATTATTATATATAATTATATATAAATGAAAGGAAATTATACAAAGGAAGCTTTGTATATTGTATGTAGTATAAAGTTTTTATATTAAGTATTAGTATACTGTATACCTGTTTCGTTTGTCCATAGTGTGTTTTTATATACTTTTCTAATTATCCATTTATCTCATCGTTAGACTATGTCATTTAAAATTCTAATCAGACAACTTGGTCGCTTTCCTTATAAACCTTTATTTACAACGCTTCCATAATGCGGTCAATAGTGCTAGCTGATAGAGAAAAAACATCCACTCAGAAGTATGTGTGGAAGTCTGTGATTGAGTTCAGCAATCACAGAAAATGTGTTGCATGCGCATGCAGGCAGAGTCGAGCGCTCACAGAAAAAGGATGTTGCGTGCACATGAGGAAAACACAGTCAACGTGCAGGGAACCCACGCATAGCATGCTTTGTCTACTCCTAAAATGTCAAAACTGTGAGCTCAGGATTGCGTCATGAATATAACGCCATAACCCTGGGGTTTCATTTCAAAACTTGCATGTGTTGTTAAAAAGGATAAACCAACATAAAGACCATAGAGCTGTGTAAAAGAGAAAGGCAAATCATACGGAGGCTAAGAAAATACAAAAAAAAACATTAAAAATCAATGTTTCGGATACAAATTCAAAAGAAGAAAGAAATGTACTAACAACCAGGGATTGAATCAGTCGGCCAAGAAAAGTATAATCAGTTGACGACAGAAACATTGTAAAAGGTGTGGGGAAAAAAAAACTATATTCAATGACCTCATCAACATTCTCCATAAGGCAAGATATCACAATCCATTGTTATGGCGTTGTACTTTCAGAGGAGACTGCATTGTATAATGGAAGTATATAATAAAGGGCAAATTAATTTTTGTCATTATAATCAAGCTGTTCTGAAGGGAGGTGATCAGTGGTGGTGAGTTCCACCACTTCAACATTGAAGGATCTTCTATGCATCCTAGGGTTATACATCTCGCTTCATTTGTTAGTACACTTTTATTTGGTTGAATAAAAGTGTCTGTCTAACGTGTGAGTAAATGTTTAAATTAAGACTGATTATCCTGAAAATGCTGCTATCATTTTGGAAAATATAATCAGTCTTTTTATCAGATTTTTCATCCATTCATCTTCAGTAAGTTTCGACCAAATTGGGCGGTAGTAACCTATAAAAGTGGGTGAACACAATTTGAGCTGGTTTGAGATGAGCATCATGTTTTTTTTAATCATACATTTTATAAATTCCTTTGTAACCAAACCTAAATTAGAGCCAATCAGTCATCATGACGTTAATGGACAAACGTACCCACTTCGATGTCAGTGGGCTGACCTTCTGGCTGACCTTCTGTGGTTGTTTTTTTGTTTTTAACAAGTGGAGTGAAGGAGTGTTCCCATGCTGAGCGCTTCTCTAATCCTCACTCCCATCCAGTAGGTGGTGGTTTTGCATTGATGTCCTGTGCTGCTGCTTCTGACTTCATGATTTTGGTTGCTTGCTGATGTGCGGTGTTCCTACGTGTGAATAGATTTTGGGCTAAATCTGGCAACACTGTGGTTCAACCAGGGCATATCGTGAGGACTGTGTGGAATTCAGGATACCACAAACATACACACACTATGTCACACATTTATAACACAGCCATGACATATTTTCGACTGTGGGAGAAAACTGTAAAACCCCAGGGCAGAGGTGTCATTCATTTATTCATTTATGCATGGCACTGTCAATGCCATTTAAATTTAAATTGTTCATATGAATTTATTTGACTTTATCACATAGCGATATTTCATGTTATGCTTCTGTTCATCTTCTTACTAAACCAGAAATCATCTGTTTTAACTGCAATGTTTATCATTATTTCATTAGTAAAATGCTTATATTATTGCAACAAAGACAGGTTAGCTGATGCTGTTGTTTATTAAGTAAGAACATCTTCTACAGAGGAAAATGTTTATCTCCTGTTGTAGGATATATTTCCCTGCTGTGGTGTTAATTTTATTTAACAATTTTTAGCGAAGTACAACAAGCTAATGTTATCAATATAATGTTAGTGTCTTATGAGTTACTGATGCAAAACACACTTTACTTTTTAAAATGTATTAAAGTAATTCTGTTAGGGGCATTAACAGAAGTCCCAGCCAGTGCCCAAACTCTGGATGCAGTGCTGATCTCAGGAAGGGTTATGTCAGGAAGGGCATTCAGCATAAAACCTGTTCCAAGCTGTTGATGATCCACTGTGGCGATTGATCCACAACACCTACCAAAGCAGCCGAAAGACTAACAACATTTAGGTCATATAATGTCATGAGCTGAGGTCGGTTATTCAGACCTCACACTGCAGTTCTGACGTGTTTCCA
Source organism: Platyallabes tihoni (assembly GCA_030068045.1). Taxonomy (NCBI): domain Eukaryota; kingdom Metazoa; phylum Chordata; class Actinopteri; order Siluriformes; family Clariidae; genus Platyallabes; species Platyallabes tihoni. The sequence continues at coordinate 19,826,104 of JAQQZS010000004.1, read as the reverse complement.
CTGCACATTCATGTTTACAAGTGACTTTTATCTGTTAAAAAAAAAAAAAGGTCCGAGATAAAACACCTGCACCATGGTACAAAAGTCATACTCACAACCTCAAGAGAGAAACCCGTAACCTTGAGCGTGTAAGGAATCGCCACTAGAGGGTACTGTTTAGTTTTTGTAGTTTTAGTTTGGCAGACTCAGTTTCCCAGAAGACACCTCGGTCAGGTGATGTGGGAGCTCACCTGAACCGAGGCAGGTCATTAAATCTTCCATAAATAGCTGGTTAGTCTGGGAAACTGGGTCGAGCATTGAATGTTTGTTAGTATTTGACTGTCATCTATGTGGGCACTTTGTTTTGTATTTAGGTTTATTTATATTTTGGTTTGTTTTATATTGGTTTTCTTGATTTAACTTGTACCTTAACCTATAAACATGTCCCAAGGCACTACTTGTGTTAAGAGATTAGTCTTTGGTGTTTAAATGTGTATGGAGCTGACTCGATTTTGTGCAGTCTTGTGTTGTGTAAGTCTCTCTGTGTCTCTAGCCTCCCTAGTTTCTTTGTGTCTCTAGCCTCCCTAGTTTCTCTGTGTCTCTAGCCTCCCTAGTGTCTCTGTGTCTCTAGCCTCCCTAGTGTCTCTGTGTCTCTAGTCTCTGTGTCTCTAGTTCCCCCCCTGTCTCTAGTCTCTAGTGTCGCCGTAGTCCTTTGGATGTTTAGCTATCAGGTAGGTGTAGCTATATGTTTTGTTAGTCTAAAGAAATGTTTAGCTAAATGAATGTTTAGCTAATTGCCATGTTTAGCTAATTACCATGTTTAGCTAATTACCATGTTTAGTTAATTGTCATGTTTACTGTAGCCGACTGCCATGGCTTTAGCCCTAGTTCTGTCTCTAGTCCCGTCTCTCGTCCTCCTGTGTCTCTGGTCTCTGTGTCGCTGGTCTCCCTAGTTTCCCTGTGTCTATAGTCTCCCTAGTTTCCCTGTGTCTCTGGTCTCTCTGTGTCCCGTCTCAGCTCCATGATTAGCTTGTCCGCAATGTCCTGTGTTCATCTGTAAGCCTGTATTTCGCCAGAGGTGGAAAGAGTAATAAAATTCTGTACTTAAGTAAAAGTACTGTTACTTTAGTGAACTTTTACTGAAGTACAAGTAAAGTTACCCTTATAAAAATCTA
>JAQQZS010000004.1:19693854-19714674 GCA_030068045.1 Platyallabes tihoni | reverse complement strand
TGGTGTGTGGGTTGAATATGACGATGAAGTAAAAGTCTGGGTCAAATATGACCCCATGGGTGCTCCAGGGTTAAATATTCCCAGAATACCTTAAATCCTGACCTTGAATTACAAGTTTGTGGGTGAAGTTCCTTGTAGGTGCAGAAGACTAATAACACAAACATGATCCTACAAAAAACCTTTAATGTCACAATGTAGATTAGTAGTTAGAAAAGAAGTGATTTCACTACACGCTTTGTATTGTACAGGTATGGTTGTTTATTAAGGTTTATATGAGAAAAAATAATGCAAGCTTAAATTAAAATCCTTAAAACAACCTTCAGTAAAATGGAGCACAGCAGCAGCTCAAGACTGTACATGTTGGTGGGGCAGGAAAACAGTAATGATGATGTTAGTCATAACATACAGCCTCTGAAAGATTAATTGGAAGGCTTATCTTGTACGCTAAAGGCTTAACTAATGATTTACATTGACTGAGAACAAGGAGACAAAAAGAAGCCTTAAAGCCAGCACCCCACTGACAAAGATTTACAAAGAATCAAATAATACAACTGAATTATCTCATAACTAATTCTGGCACCTTGCAAATTCTAATGTAAATTGTGAAGAACCTAAGCTTGCAATGTTTTTTCCCCCCTTTTCTTTCTAGAATAGCTAATTTTCTAAGGATTTGAGGCGATGAAGTCTCTGGTTGCTGATAATGGCGCTCCAAAGACATTACCATCACACAGCTAGCTAGATACGAGTCTAGCTTAAACTTCCCATCTACGCAAACTTTAAATATTTTAATAATGAATGTATTGCTATACATTATATATTTATATTTATGATAATATGATATTATTAATAATATACTATTTTACTTTTCCTGCAGTGTGTATAAATTATTTTGTCTCTCTCTCTCTCTCTCTCTCTCTCTCTCTAATTAGTTTAATTTATATGTATGTATGGAAATATACCTTTTCACCATTTGAAAAACTGCATGTGGTGTTTTCTCTGGTTATCTTTGTCTTTAAGTGTGACAAATACTAATTCAGGAAGGGCCAAATACTTTTTCACAGCACTATATTTGATTCAGTAAAGTTCTGCGACAATGACTTAAAAATTCTATATTAATTAACTTAAAAATAAAAACGAAACAACTAGTTGAAATGGAATGAATATGATTATAGATTAGTCTATAATCATATTAGTGATTATTCTGATAACTATCTTGCATAGTGAACACTTGCACACTTGAAAGTGGTAATTAGAATTCCCACAAAATTGAAAACATTGAATGACGTTGTAAACCAGCATCTTTTTTTTATGGACAAGGTGTCACTAATGAACCTACTATCTACAATATAAAGGTGTCTTTACCAGCACAAGCAGGAAAGGCGTATGTGAGTTACTCAACGTTACTAGAGACTTTTAAAAAAGTCTGTACAGTAAAGCTGACAGTTTGGCTAAATTGTGCAGAAAGAAAAAAAAATACACACAATTAACAAAACACTATAAACCCACTATAATACACAATCTAAAAAAACTTAATTTTTATGGTTGTTGTGACGAACAACTGAGCACTTTAATAAGCGGATGGTTTATAGCTGATGAATATTAACAGTCATGGTGGTTGAGTAACTGCTGAATTAATATCTTGTTAGAAATAATCTTATTAATATATCAATATCAATGCATTTTTCTACAGGTAAATCCAGGCACACTTGTGTCTCATGCCTGTGTTAAGAGAAGGACACGTGGCAATAACTGTTCAGGGGTCACCTGTAAGGGTTTTTCACAGTACAGAACTTTCCATACAATCAATTCTGACCTTATATGCCTGTTTGGATGTATATAATATATTAATATATTTTATCTAAAAAGGTAATTGTATGAAGTAAAACTTTAGAATCTCACAATCTAGTGAAGTTCACACCCAACCTCTGTGCTCTACCTGTTAGCAAACAAGAAACACATACCTTTTTACCACATGGATACCACCTCTTACTTTATACTGTGTGCGAGTTTGTGAAGTAGTCTCCTTCCGCCATGTCCCAGTGCCTTCCGCAAGGGTGACTAAGTCCCCCTTCAGGGGACAACAACAGTCAGTCCAGCAGCAACAGCACACACGCTAGCAGAAGCAGCAAAGCTAGCAGAAGTGAAAGCACTCGACTCTCAGAGAAAGCGAGAGTAGAGGCGAGTGAAAAAACTGGAGAAAGGTGCAACACCTGTCGACAGACGCTTGGCCATCGGTGGAATTCTAAGAATCTCCGTCATGGAGATTACACTGCGTTTCTTTGTATGAATGTATTTCTACGCATAATTTTAGTGCTTAATCGTCTGCAAAATGTAATTGCCTCACGAAGAGTGCATGATCCACATGTTATAAGTTAAGTGTGCTTTTATGCTGCATTTCTCACAATCTTGAATAACATACATCAATCAGACATAACATTAAAACCACCTATATGATATAATGTACCTTGTGAACCTTGTGCCACCGTAACAGCTCTGACCCATCGAGGCCTGGACTCCACAAGACCTCGGAGGTGTGCTTTAGTATCTGTCACCAATACAGTATATTAGGAAATCACCTGACAAGGAGTAGCCTCCATGTATCGGACTTATTTGCTTTACAGATGCTTGAAGAAATTCGAAGTCGTGTCAACACCATGAAATCTTCTTGTCATGTTCCTCAAACCATTCCTGAATAAATTTTATAATGTGTCACAGCACATTATGACACATTGCCTGGTCTGTGGCATTACAGCAAGCTGTGATGCACTGTGTTCAGACGTCTCGCATCGCATCCCATGTGCATCTGTGACCCTGTCACGGACGTACTTCCTTTAGTACGTGCTAAACACCACAGACTGTGAACACCTCACAAGATCTGCTCTTTTGTTTCTCAATCTTGCCCTTGTTCAAGTCACACAGATTCTTACACTTGCCCATTTTTCCTGCTTTCAACACATCAACTTCAACTACAGACTTTTCACTTGATGCTTAATATATCCCACCCTGTAACAGCTAGGTGCTGCTGTAACAAGATAATCAATGTTATAAATAGCCCCTCTCAGTGGTTTTAATGTTATGGCTGAAGGGTGTATGTGGCAAACAATACATAAACTCAAAAGTCATAAAAAGGACAGAGCTAAAGCAAATTTAACTTTACACAAAACTATATTAATGCTCATATAAGTGGACTTGTAAAAAAAAAAAATAATAAAGTATACATTTCAATTGATTTACATTCTTTTCTTTTTTACGTATTATTTTAAATTCCTTAAAACGTGTGCAGTCTGTCTGAACTAAACGAAGTGCTCCTTCCCGAGGGCGTTTCCATCACCAGAACCTTTGCATACATTGTCATGCACTTCAGCAGGCTTTAATCAAAAATGAGATGAATGAAAGGTTTAAATAACAGTGTTGTTTTTATGACGTGCATGCCCCAAACACCTAATTTCTCTGAAATTAGTCTATGCTTCAATGAAGTGGAAAAAAAAAAGAGAGAGAGAAAAAGAGAAATCCTGTATATTATGGACTCAAACAGCTTCGTCTTTCAGAAGTGCTTGTTCTCATGATTTCTTCTTCCTTTTCTAAATCAACACCATTTAAAGGTGTTGCGTTCCTCAATAAGCTATTATCCTATATTATGAGACACAGAAAATTTACCTTTATCTCATGACTCACATGCAATTAAATATTATTTTTTTTTTTTTTTTTTTTTTTTACAAAAAGTCTTGGGGAAATGCATATTTTCTTTCTAGATATCAGTGTCCATTTTTTTTATTCATACTGTTTACTCCATAGTAGTTTAATAGATGGACATTTATGTACTGTGTTTAAATAAACAGGAAAAAAATTGTGATTTTGTTTATCTTTTAACTTTATTTTGACTATGTCCAAAGCTGTTGACTTATCTCCCGTTTACACAATTCTCGCAAATGCTCCACAGTTACACAGTTACGGTGTGTAAAATGACAGTCATAAAAAGAACATTTTAACACAGTACTGCATAATGTCAAATTAGAAAGAGATTTACAGCAATGATTCCACTTTTACGTAAAATATCTGCACAATCAATAAATAAATTTTAACTTCTGAATCATAAACACTTCATGTACCTAATAAGGTTTTTATTCCTTCTATTAAAAAAGACTATACTGTACAACTTTCATAATACTGTGTAGTATTAAAAGAAACTATATACATTAAACAAAAGGATATGTCTGTAAGGTCCAAGGAGTCTTGAAAATTAAACTACATTTACATTAGGGCTAATTAGTTTCTCTCTCATTCCTTCAAATGTACTTAAAAAAAAATCCTGAAAAAAAAGTCGATTAAGGCTTACAGGGTTAGCACCACGCAAACGAAATGCTCATTTATACCATTAAAAAAAAAATTTAAACACAACTAGTTAGGTTTATCAGAGAACAGGTTATATTTCTGCCTTTTTCACATTCCTTTTAAATACACTGGAAAAAATGGAGTGTATTGATCAGAGACTGGATAAGCTATCTTTTTATAGTATTTTAGTATTCTAGTATTTTCTAGAACTTTTCTAGTAGTCACTGGTTACATCCTGGTGGTAATATTCAGAACTGCTTTTTTTTTCGCAATAAGTCTAAGCTGCTTTAAAACCTCCATCCAGCGGGGGGCCCCGGCCAACGTTGACCTCTGCCAGGAGGCAGATGGGGAGGAGGAAGAGGAGGTGGTCCATTGTGGTAGCTGCATGAAAGGATAAAATTATTAATTTGGTTTCTTGATACCTGGTTTAAAAAAGGGCCCCTGCTGTATTAAAAAAAATATTTTTATTACATTATTATATTTCTTCTTATTATTACTATTATAACTATTATTATTTTCATGGCAGCTAGAAGAGTTTCATGTGTTGCTCTGAATGCAATGGCGTTTTCACTTTAAACGTCATTGTTGCACTATACATTTTGGAGCACATAAAAATGTTACATTTAGAAGGAAGTGGAGCCAAATGAGTGCGAAAGGGCAGGAAAGGAAAAGGAGGAAATGATGGTTCAAAATGAGAAAAAGAAAAGATTGTTCTTACCCTCGTGGGTGAAAGTGGCGATGGGAGCCGACGGGCATCATGCCTCGTCCTCGTGGACGCCGAGGAAACCCTCTGAAAGGAGAATGCCCAGGTGGGGGTGGTAGAGGTGGTGGACGTGGACCATGCCTGTAAGACAAGTGTTCAGAAATCACTACACATGACAGCACTGCACATGTCTCACCTGTTAAAGCTCCTCTTACTGGAGGAGCAACTGCATTAACTATTGCTATGCTGTCCCCAGCTGGTTACTAGGTTGTTTCTATGCTATTTCAAATGTTTGCTATTGTGTTGATAGGTGGTTGCTATTCTTTCCAATTGGTTACTAGGGCGTTGCCTGGAGGTCAGTATACTATTTCAATTGGTTGCTAGGGTGTTGCTAGGTGGTTAGTATACTATTTCAATTGGTTGCTAGAGCAATGCTAGGTGGTTGCTATGCTATTTCACCTGGTTGCTAGGGTGTAGCTTGGTTGCTATGCTTTTTCAACTGGTTGGTATTGTGTTACTAGGTGGTTGATGTGCTTTTACAACTTGTTGGTATAGTGTTGCTAGTTGGTTGCTATGGTATTCCACATGGTTGCTAGGGTGTTGCTAGCCTAGTTGCTATGTTGCTTCAACTGGTTGCTAAAGTGTTATTAGATGGTTGCTGTACTATTTCATCTGGTTGCTAGGTCATTGCTAGGTGCTTGCTAGGATATTTCAACTGGTTGCTAGGTGGTTGATGTGTATTTCAGTTGGTTGCTAGGGTATTCCTAAGTGATTGCTATACTCTTCCCTCTAGTTGCTAGGATGTTGCAATGTGGTTGCTATGGAAACCCAATTTTTGCAAGTATTTTGCTTTATGCTATAACTAATGATCACCAGAGTGTTGGTTGTTGGTTGATATGGTACAACAGTTGTTTGATAGATGGTTGCTATGCTATTTCAACAGGTTGCTGTGATGTTGCTAGGTGATTTCTATGGAATCCCTCTGGTTGCTGGTGTTTTGCTAGATGGTGGTTATATTATACCAAATGGTTGCTAGGGTGTTGCTTGGTGGTTGCTAGGCTATACCCCCCTGGATGCTGTTGTGTTGCTGGCTGGTTGCTATGGTTTACCATGTGGCATATCTAGGTGGTTACTATGGTATTTCTTTGCACTTTGGCCGTTCTTTTGATCAAGCTACTCCTTAGCTTTTAATGACCTATTCTTTTAATATTTTTCTTTGTGCTTTTTCATGTTACTATTTTTATTGCATTCCTTTTCTTTCTGATATAATACATTTAAATATCTATTATCAATAATTACTACTACTACTTCTACTACTACTACTAATAACAATAATACTTTGTTTGCCTTTAGCAAACTAAGAGTGGTATGTACCTGTGCATAGGTGGGTGAGGTCCCCTTAGATGCATGGGTAGAGGTGGAGGAGGAAAACGAGGAGGAAGTGGAGGAGAAGAAGGAAGAGGAAGTGGTCCAGTACATATGCCCATAGCATCAGCTCTTCCTAGTTTTCTTCCTTGCATATTCATATATGGTAGTGATCTACCTCTTCCCCTCCTAAAACACAGTAAACAGGGAAAATCCAATTTTACATCTCACTCTACAAGCATGAATAAAGTTTGAACAGTGAGATTTTACAATGTCTTGAAATTACCTAATTGGTCCGAATCCATTCATGAACCCATTACGATTCCTAGCCCTTCCTCGACCTTGTGGCCCAAAAACTTTCATCATCGTTTCACGTCCTTCTCGTCCTCCTCGTCCCATGTGGTTGCCTGGACCTCGCCCCCTGACTCCATGACCTCTGCAGAGATACAGGTTGCACTTCTCAGGCTCCGGATGAACAGAGATCCAGTCTCTCACACTGTTAAGGCTAAATCTTAAACAATGACGGTAAAATTAATGATCAAGTGACCTACCTTGATTTATATCCAGGAGACGTCTTTAACTCATTTATCGTCTTTGAAGTCTCCGTCTCCGCCAAAGACTCTTCCAGCTGCTCTTGACAATTAACTTCCATTTGATGAACACCCAAAATAAAGCACACACAACTACAACACAATTAATCATAAAACTAATCAAAACAAGTCATAAAATTAAATTAACCAAAAAAAAAACATCTCTAAATCTAGGAAAACACTTCTACTGATTTAAACGCTTAGTGAAATCAAATAATAAAACCCAATAACCTAAACCTATTAAAATTAATTTTTGATTTAGGTACATATCTATGTTCTCTACAGCGCCTGATTCTAAAAGACATTTTCATGAGACGTAATTGGACGCAAGCACCTAACAACAATATGGCTACATAAAGAAGACCAATGGTTTATATAAAGTCTTATATAGTTTGTATGAGGTGGTATCAAAAAGTTTGGAAACCAGTTTGGAAACACTTCAGCAGATGACAGCACAAGGCTGCACGCACAGGCCCAGGGAGCACCGACCTTCATAAGTCAGTGTGCCAAAAGACATCCTCCTGTGTACATCGAGAGCTGTGCAACTGGTGCTATTCTTCTATTTCATCATAGACAGCAAGTTAGAACAAAGAGAGAATGTGGAATTCTGTGTGAAGCTAGCCAATACTGTCACATAGATGTCTGACATGATTCGGCAAGTTTATTGCGATGCTGCGATGCTGAAGACAACGAGAGATCAGGGAAACCTTCAACGAGCTCAACACCCGAAAATGTTAAAACCATTCAGCAACTTGTGCATGATGATCGTCGGAGAACAATCCACAACATTGCTGCCCTTGTCGGTGTCTCATACGGAACAGTCCAGGCAATCCTCACGTCATTTGAACATACGCCATGTTGCTGCCAAGTTTCGCTCCCAAACTGCTGACCCAAGAAAAGTCTGCCAAGAACTCCGTCCTTCACGTTGAGGATCCTTATCGGTGACGAAACTTGGCTGTACGGATACGACCTTGAAACAAAGGAATTGTCTTCACGATGGAAGAGCTCATCATCTCCATGACCAAAAAAGGCGAGGCATGTCCGCAGCTTGAACATAGTCTTTTTCGACATTCGTGGCATTGTGTATTGAGAATTAGTCCCCAGGGACCAGACCGTCTCTAGCAAATTCTACTGCCAGGAGTCTAAGGGAGGGCGTACGATGAGAAAACAGAGCTTGCAAACAGATCTTGAAACTTTTTGATACCACCTCATATTAGTGTATCTCATAATAGTGATCACAAATGTATTTTAATTGATATACAGGGAGAAAAGATTATAGCATCAATGTAAAAGCATAGCCTCAATAAGTAAATAATTTATTAATGAGTAAATCTGCTTATATGTTTTAATTAACACGAATACCTGGTATTTCTAATGTTTAATAAGAATGTAAGGTTAAACATGAGAAAATAACAAGCTTTAAACACACGCGCGCGCGCTCACACACACACTGTCCTGTCTTATCTTACAGCTACTGAGAAGGAAATACATGTTTTAGACACGATTTTTACACGAAAAGTGGGGTTTCTTCAGCATTTCTCTTGTTTATTTGCTGCTAAATGAAACCAGCTTTAGTCATATCCATGGACATATCCTTAGCCTACATAAGCAAATATTTATTATTTAGCGCGTTAATTTACCTTGTGGAGTCCAAATAAGTCAGTCGAAATAATTTTGGTTATATTTTGCCCAAAACAAAACGAATTATATCACAAGCTGTCAAAAAATTAATAAATAAAAAGAAAACGCTTAGCACTGGCGCTAACGGCAAAAACAGTGGTGCGTTCAAGGTAGCGCCGAATTGCTGTCCTGAGTGATTCCTCCTGCATGGAGTGATTCCTCACTAGCCTTGATCTGTCCCTATTATTATTATTATTATTATTATTATTATTATCTAAAAAGATCATATACAATTTAGCCTGACCATCACACCCATATGAGGGCTTAAATAACGCAAATTCACTCACTCCCTCATCATCTATACCACCTTATCCTGTATAGAGGGTCATGAGGGCCCTGCATCCTGTCCCAGGAGACATGGGGTGGGGAACACCCTGGACAGTGCCAACCACTAAGACCCCATGCTGCCGCACACAGTACACACACAGTTGTATAGAATGTTTTACAGTTTCCACTTCTAACCTGTTCCATCATTCCCACATTCCAGTAATGGTAAAATCTTCTGTACATTTTAATAACTTTCATTTTACCTGACAAATCCAAAAAAAAAAAAAAATACTGTTTAATTTCAAGTTTCAAGTTTTGTTATATCTACAGTAAAGAAACATGTTCCCCTGTACAATGAAATTCTTCCATTGCTGTCCGCCAATGAATGCCTCTAAAAAGTAAAAAAAAAAAAAAGCATAAAATATAATAAATATAGGTATAAAAAGAATATATAGAAAAAAAAGATATATATCAAACATAGAATTAAAAGAAAAATATGGAAATATGAAAAAATATGAAATGAGAATATAAATAGGACCATGATTGGAAATTTCATGCCTTTAATGAAATGTCTGTAACTTCTCCGTTAACACACACAAGCAAGGCTTCCATATAACACACATATATATTTTTCATTCGTCATTGACCTATACTGTGTTTTAAGGTTATTTGGTTGTCAATTTAAGCAGTTTTATGTAATTATTATACAGCATTAGTTGTTATATTTAGGGCTTCTCTTCTTAACTCTGGATCCATAGACATTTTTCCTTATATGAAAATATATATTTCGCATTTTATTTCAGACACAATGTCATCGAAGCTAAAAATACTGAATACAACCAGACCTAACTTGAATTTTATTTCCAAGGGCTGTTCTGAAGTCAGAAGTCTATTGGAATAGTCCCAAAACTATCTCTACCCTCAAGGAGGAAATCATCTTTGCATGGAGCTATATCACTTCTGATACATTAAGAAATATTAATCTTATCTCATTCTCTATAGCATTTATTCAAATCAGGATCATGGGGGGCCTGGAGCCTATCCCAGTAGACCCGGGGCACTAGGCAGAGTACACACTGGATGGAGTGCCAGTCCATCGTAGCGCACACATGCAATCGCTCACACACACACACGCACTTACACACTACAGGCAATTTGTAAATACCAATTAGCCTACCCTGCATGTCTTTGGACTTTGGAAGAAACCCCAGAGGAAATCCACCAAACATGGGGAGAACATGCTAACTCCACACACACATGCTAAGTCCAGGGCACAAATCAAACCATGGACCTTGGAGCTTGAACAAGGCCACAGTTCCACCAAGAAATATTCCAAGTTTTTGTATTTAGTGTATAAACAACTGCCGGGAAGTACAAAGTCAACAATTTAAGCATTTGCACTAATTTATACTTTTAAATACATTATTGCCTATTGAGCCTGATTCACCACCTGGTTTGTTACACAAAATACAGAATATTTAAAGAAATTGATTGTTTTTATATCAGTATTTTTTATCAGTGGTGTTTGTTAATTGGTAATTTCTGAGGCTGGTAAATCTAAATGAACTTCTTCTCTGCAGCAGAGGTTTCATCATGGTGCTTGATGAGTTTTGCAAATGCACTTGACAGTACTGTTCTAGCAAGAACTATTCTAGAACAGCTGGCCATCCGGTCTTAAAATAAAAAGTGACTGTTTTTGTGGTTACTTAATTACCTAATGCCATATGTGAAAACATCCAATTTTGTTATAAAATGTAGAAACCAAATCCAAACTTGTATTCAGACTTTTGATGGTATTGTATAGGCTAGCTATACAGTAAGACTCTAATACTATATATACACCATCTAATGAAGAATGTGCTTATTAAAAATGAAAATGGATATCAAGTGCATTTCACAGATAAAGTTAAAGTATACTTAAATTACCATACAGAACAGCTGATAATGGTGTAATAACCACTACACTAATGCACTGTCTCCTTCACTTTACATTGCACTTCTTTTATCCGTTATGCATCTTTGCACCATTTATAATTTATGATGCTGTAATTGCAATACTGTATAATCCACCCAAGTTTATTCTGTATATACTGTACTATATAATATTTACCGTACTGACATCAAAAAAAGGGTTTAACATCATCTTGACACATCTTCACCATTGGACAATAATTACGTGCACAGATATTCACACCCATGTACATCCATAACTTTATTTTTCTATATTAGTTACTTGATGTAAATAGGTCATTTTAGATGCTAAGAGCATTTCATTGGCTTTGTACATGTACTTATGCACAATGAGAAAATATTTAGTCTATTCTAAAAATGACATACATAATTTCATTATATGCTATGCTAATTCCTGTAAATCAATAACAATTCAATTATTTTAATAAACAAATGAACTACACATAAAATGTATGATAAAAGTAAATGAGGTTTATTCCATCATCTCTGTCTTCAAATACTTGACTCTTAAACACATGAATAGTAACAAAAAAAAAAAAAAAAAAAAAGTGCCAAAACAAGTATTTACATCAGGATGTGGCACATTTCTGTACAAAGAACGTTTTTAGTCACCCAAAACACAAGCTGAATTAAAATAATGACCACTGTCCATGAATCCAAATGTGTCAGAGTCGGTGTCGGTTCATTCTTGGCTGAGGATTTCCGACAGCTGCTTTATGTACTCGATGGTGTACTTGAGAGTCTGGATCTTGGTGAGTGGTTGTCCTCTGCGGCTGTAGACAGGAGGCAGGTAATCCCGGAGCTGATGTAGAGCTTCAGCTAAACTCCTCATGCGCATCTTCTCTCTCTCGCTCGCCTTCATGCGCCTCTTCGTCGACATCTTGGGTCTAGAAGGTTTCGTCGTCTGCGCAGCCTTTCTGGCATGGTATGAATAATCTGAGAAAATTTCCCCTGGAGCCTCTGGAGAAGATGAGGAGGAGGGTGACGATGAGGAAGAACATGGAGAGCAAGGAGAGCCAGAGGATTCAGGTAGGGAATATCCATGTCTCATGGTTTCGCTTTGCTCCCCGAAATGTTGGGTGTCTGTCCTCCAGTCCCACTGCACCAGAAGTTTAGTTGTCAACTGATCAATCTCTGCACCGTCCATCTGTGTGTGTGTTGGGTCCACTCAGGTGAGGTGAGGGTGTGTTTTATACCAGCAAAGGCTCATGGCTGGTTTACGAGCTCACAGCTTTTGGTGAAGTTCAAAGAAAGCTCAAGTGTCAACAAGTGCGACTTCTTCTTCTTCTTCTTTTCTCTCTCTCGCCAGAAGAAGCAGGTTCGTTGTCGACCAGGTGTGAATGAGCGGTTAATGCGGCTGAGAAAAGAAAATAATTAGATTTCCCTTTTGTGAGAAGTGACTTTAAACCTCATCATCATGCGTCTCGGGGAAATGCGATAGACAAACCAGACACAGGTTTACATGAGGGGGTGGGAGCAGCGCTCAACACGGATTCCCCTAAGGAGGGATTTTCATTGAAATTCATATTAAAAGTGAACTCATTTTTTATGGATTTTGTTTAAATGTAGGCTGATGGGTAAAGGTGGGTCTTAAATCAGTTTAAGTTAAGGAGAGTGAGGACATCAAAATATAACTCTTATAAAAAAAAAACAGTTTATTCTTTCAGATGGTTTATTTATGTATTCATAAATAAAATACATGATCTAAAAGTACTGGCATGGCTCATTAACATCCCAAAATACCAAGATATTCTTTATTTAAACATAGAAACGTGAACTACACGATTACTGCTACTACTATTCCACCTACTACTACAACTACTATAATAATAATAATAATAATAATAATAATAATAATAATGAAGCTGTAGGAGGTAAGCTATTTTTTTTTTGGTTTACATAACTATCATTTTTTAAAATAAAAATCTACTACAATAATTTATTATAAAAATACTTATATACTATTAACAACAACAGCAATAATGTTAAAGCAGAAGGAGGTAAGCTATTTTAATTTCATTGGTTAATTAATTATTATTCATATTAATTTATTAATAAAAATATACTACAATTATTTACTATAAAATACTTCTATGCTATTAATAACAAGAAGACGAATTACAACCACAACAAAAATAATAATAATAATTATTATTATTATTATTATTATTATAAAGCAGTTGGAGGTAAGCTATTATACTTAACTGTGATTTATGAATAAAAAATGTACTGCCATTATTTATTATAAAATACGCATATACTATTAACAATAACAAAAACAACAATATTCTATAATAATAATAATAATAATAAAGCAATAAGAGTTAAGCTTTTTAATTACATTGCTTTAAATAACTGTGTATTTAAAGCATACTAATTACTACTAATATAATAATAATAATAATAATATCAGAAGTAACAATTTAAATTTTAAATACTTTAAAATAATCTTAAATATATTAAGATACTAATGTATTAATCTACTACTGTTACTAACAACAACAACAATAATAATAATAATAGAAGTATGCCTATTTCAGTTTAATTGGTTAAGATAAGCACAATTCAATTACAAAAAATAAACTAACTAGTACTTTTACTATTAATTACAATCTTTGCTACACACACACAAAAAAAAGCTTCCGCTCCCCAATTCCCAATTATAGCCTTTAAGACGTTGCCTTTTAAACCACAATTACAACACTTTGTCAAATCGTGCAGCCTATCTATCTATGACTACTACCACTAATAATGATAATATTTTGGGTAACTATAGACTACTTTGGAGTCTGCAGCAAAAAAAAAAATAGAGAGAAAAATTTTTAAATTAAAATTAGGACAAAATAAATCTGACCACCCAACAGCTAGTGTGATTACTGCAGCTGTCCACACGCTCTTCCCGAACAGACCTCTTAAAGCTTTCATGTCTGAAAAGGTGTGCAACATGGCACTACATGGGCTAAGGTAAACCAACACTGGGTGCGTAATAAAAGTGTGGCATGTTTAAGAGATCTGGGTGAGGAAAAGGAAGCGACACATTTAAGCTTTCTTTTTTCTAACATCCTTATTAGTACCCGGCTGTTACTTCATGTCACAAAACCGACACGCGGTCTGCTTCAAATCTAACAGGCGAAGACCTGTAGTTTGCCTTATGATCGTTTTAATGAGTGTGCATTGGCTTCATTAGCAGACAGACATAGAGATGTGGAAATGTTTAACATGCATTTAACAGACAAACCTGACTTGCAACATAGGCTTTATTAAAATGCACATTTTTGGTACAAACATGCAGTTGCAATTACTATTAAAAACAGTCACATGGTTTATTAGCGATGACCAAAGACGATAGTTTTATTTGTTTAATTTAAGTTTCAGTCTCTCGGCTAGTGGCAAAGGACTAGAAATCGAAGCATCTGAATCATCATCATCATCACTTTTTGTCTGTGTGACAGACTTTATTCTTATGAAGTCAGAGTTGTGTGGTTGTTTCGTAGGAGTTGTTGAGTCCGACTCTACAGAATCTGGAAACTGATTAGATCTGGACTGTTTAAGAAGTTGTTGTGCCAAGACAGTTTTTTGTACAGTCTGTGATTTAGGCTTGACAATGGCTTTGGGTTTGTTTTGCTGTTTGGTTAGAAGCTGATTCTCCACATCGCTGTCATCACTGGAGGGACCTTGTCCTTTACAAACACTTTTCTTACACACACTTTCTTTCTTTGTCTGCTCAGGATCGCTGGACGTTCTGTTCAAGTGTTTCACTTTCACAAATTTGTACTTGGGTGGCCCCGAGGCCGGGATCGCATGTTTGGACTGCTGTGGTTTTTTAAATGTTTTTTCCTTAAGCACTGCTTTCTGATAATGTGACTGAGGCGGTACTTTAGGATTCTCCGTAAATGGCTTGTGACCTGAACCTGAAGTGTATTTCAGTTCAGATCCAACACCCTGATGTTTGGAGTCCTTCTCTTCGTTAGAACCGGAACACTTCCTCAAATGGAGTCTTTCCATCAGCGAACATCTGTCATCCCGTCGAGTCTCTACTTCCACACAATCTTCTGATGGAGCTTCTGCAGACGAGCCACAGCTTTCCGTTCTGCTTCCTTTGTCCGATTTGCTCGCTGGTTGATGATCAGCTTTACTGTGCCGAGACTGAGGAGACGGGGCGGCATTAAAGGACAAAGCATCCCAGTCTATGTTGCTCAACTGGAGCTCAGCAATCACTCCGGATACTGAAAAGGAACTCTGGGCCTCGGATAATGTTCCCATGTGACAGGGTGAAGCTAGAGCCTCTGGTAGACAGGAACTGGAAACAGACTGGGTTTCATGACAGCTAGTGGTGAGGTTTGATGCAGCTGGTAGTGTAGGAGTAGAACAGCTGTCAGCATCAGACTCTCCATCAGTTATCGTCTGTAAGTCTTTCCCTGAGGATACGAGAGGGTCGAGAGGTGAAGAACCTTTGAGTGACATCTGAGCAAAAAGATTGGACACTCCGTCAGAAGAAACGACTGGCTTCTCTTTCGCCACCTTTGGTTTCTTTTCTGTGGTAGAAGACAAACAAAGATAAGAGCCTTTAAAAAATAATAATAAATATTACATATTCTAAATATACTTAAATAACCTAATAATGTGAAATAAATTACAATATTCCATCAAACAAACTCACAGACCACCAAACGAGACAACAGTAAATTTCGACACCTTACCTGCAAGCCAAAATACAGTACATTTAAAACTTTGGTAATTGTATTTAAAGTGCTTTCTTGTAAACTTCACACCAGCCTTAGCTTATAAAAGAATGCAGTTGTGCCAAAAAGCAAGTCTCCATGAATACAATCTTTTAATGCTTAAAATGCAGAATTTCTGCCACTTGGATGAAAAACAAAATAGTTTAAATAATGAATTTAAATAAATAATTAAAATCATTTAAATTATCCAGGACGGAGTTCTCAAAGGTAGATCTGAGGACCAACCAAGAGTCCATGTAGAATAAACAGGTCCATGGGGCGTTCAAGTCAAACCGGGACTTTTGATTGTGCAGAATAACAGAACACTGATACGAGAGTAATGTATAACCCACTGAGTCATGCTGCCCACTGCACCACGTACACGTTACAGGAACTCAGACGGCAGTTTTTGCTACATCCTCTGTTCAGTCCTGAACTCGATCCAAGACTTTTCTACATTTTTGGGCCATTTCTAAGCACTAGTGAAATGCTGAGTGTAGCCAGGGGTTTTATATAAAGAAATACATATTAATCTCATAAGTGTGTTCTATTAGTCTGAACAAGTAAAAGTCCTGCTTTGACCTGAGCGCCCTCGTACGAATGTTATAATTATTATTGAGCTGTTTGAAATAACAAAGCTCAGGAATAAAAGCTATACCATGAAACAGTCAATAGAAGGTCCATGAAACATTAAAATAAGGATTGGGTGGGTTGATTTATTTATAAATAAATAAATGAAAATGTTAAAAAATGAGCAAGAGGAATAGTTGGTTCCATATTAAATATGCATGACAAATGACTTTTTTTAACCACCCGGTGTCCGACCACTTCTGTATGAGAAATTGCAACTATTTCACATAGGCTTTGTGGCATGCCACGCCCACTTATTATTTTTTTTAACAATGTTTCCATTAATAACTTTTCAATGATTCCAATAATCTTTCTATTAGAATAAATCTGTAAATCTGTAATGATTTCAGTGGTAATGGTAAACAATAAATAAATAAATAAAAAGAGTGTTGCCCAAACAGTTTGCCCTAAATAGCAAATAAATAAATAAATAAACAATCTATTAACTATGCGGAAGTTGTACAGGAATGTAAGTGTCAATGCAGATAAGGTTAAAATTGCTATTTCTGGATAAAAAAACAAAACAAAAGTAAAATTGACATGGAATCACCGGAACAGAATTAATAGTAAGAGAGAGAAAGAGAGAGAAGGTGGAAGAAGGTTAAATGGACGGGGACTCCTGTGCAACACCTCGTGTTAATCAAAGCGCTCGAGTGCAGAACGACTGCTGGGATCTGGCTGTGGACGTGTGAGGGGTTAGCGAACCAAACACCGGCGGGTGTCACAATCACAGCTCCGGCCTTTGATCTCCGGCACTTCACAGAAGGAAAAGCAGATTTACTTAACCACCCAAGAAATTCTCAGGGTCACTGCTCACTAGCGACACAGCAGCTTCATTGCTTCACTAACAGCTCACTGATGAATTAACTAGTTTAAAGTATCGGCAAAGGAAATAAACGATTTTATACAATTGTTTAATGCTTTAATACATATTGCTCTTCAAAACTATGAAAAAAGATTTTTTTTTTCCATTTATGCAACAGAAAGTATTTATCTGTTTAATTTTTATTAGAACAGCCCTGAGGATTATTATGCAAATACGGACCCAAGAACCAAGACCCTTTTTCGAGGAGCGTTCAAGTCAAACCGGGACTTTGAATAATAACAGAACACAAATACCGCTTTATATTTCTCTATATACCCCTTTATATAATCTCCTGCTACACTAATACACTTATCCCAGTGTTTCGCTAGAGCCTGGATACCGTCAAAGTAGAACGTTTTCTCAGCCTTGAGATGAATTTGAACTCTGCAAGTAAATCTGACTTGATTAGACATTATAGAAAGACCCTGAGTGCTGTTATTCTCACCAGGGCAGTGTTTATAAAACTGTAGAGGTGCCAATACTTTTTACACTTTAACATACACAAATTTTGGGCTCAAACATACCGGGATATAATTTAACCCCCTTTTTAAATATATATTACATTTTAATCACTTTCATAAAAAGGACCAATAATTTTGGCACCCACCCACAATGTACACATCCCATAATAATGCATTAACAACATCTCAAATTGAGAAAGGGTGTGTGGTGGAGTGGAGACTCTGATCTGCTGACTGTGTGAAAGTAAGACAAACAGGGACATACTCTTTAATTTGTTGTCCTTGGCCTCTGATGTTTCCTTGTGGAAGAGCTGGACAATGTCTGGGAAAGCCACAGTGAACAGCTTTTCCTCTTCCACTGTCCTGACTACATCCTCCTCAGGGGATTCTTCAGGAAATATGTAATGATCTGCGAGACAAATAAGGAGAAAAGATAAACAAACTAAACAGCTATTTTTTATATTTAAAAAAAAAATTCCTGACAATCAGCTACACAGTGATGATGAACTTTTGTTAAATGCAATAATCACTCAGGTACTATTAAGACGATTAGATCATCTGTATTGTGATTCTGCTCTCCTTCAGTTTAGGATCTTTTTTTTAAAGGATGGTGTGTGCAGGACATGAGGAGCAGAGCTTCACAGTTTCCACAGGAAGTGACTTTAGCACTTAGTCAGGACGCTACATTTGTTCCATCACCTGCGACTCACAAATCACACCGGCAATCTCCTTCACGTCTGCTTTCACAACAAGACACTAACAAGAGCAGCAGTGACGCATGTCACACGTCCAGAGCTACAGACTCACAGCTCTGGCTGAAAATAAATATTTTTAAATCTGCAAAGCTGGCTGAGGGCTAACGTCCTGGATGCTAACTAGGTTTTTTTATTTTTTGAAGAACAGGATTTGACCATAAATGCTTATATTTAAGGTTTATGATTTGGAAGATCTCACCTGGTTTACTCCATATGATTTCGAAGCAGGAGATACCGTTCCTTATCCGCCGCTTGTGTATCCTGTATCAACAAATTCAATCCAAATGACTGATTAGGTTTGCATTAATATACCTGGGCGACATGTTTTTGGTGTAAATTTCATTGTAATTACATCATTTTCAAATTTGCAAAGTGGAGAAAAAGTTTGTCGGCTTTAAGGAAGTATGAGATCATCACGAATATCTATAAAAAACATGATCTGTATAGTTGTTTTTTTTTTTATATACTGTTTTTTCCCCCTCCATATGTCAGAGGTTGGACATTCTAAATTACAAGGAATCCTCTCTACCAGGAATTTAGCTTGGCGACTGTAAAACCTACAAATACTATTTAACTCTTTTTTCTTTTTACAGCATTTGGGGCTTTTGGAGGTCTTCACATGCTCAAAAAATCATGAAAATTGGCAGACAGGTTGGAATCGGCCTGAGCGACTGGTGACCTCACACAAGATTTTTCTGCATAGCTCATACATGCTTGCATGTATGCACCCGAAACCTGGTACACATTTAGAGCTCATTGAGCTGAACAACTTTTACATTGCATGTCAGGGGCTCAACTCAACAGGAAGTCAGATGATCGTTTGCAAAACGCACCTAATGGATTTTGATACACTCGTCCTAAGAAAATGTTGTACGATGGCCACGAAACCTGGCCTATGTGATGGAACCAGGTCATTAAACCTTAAACTTATGCTGAAAAGCAGTTAATAACTTTGTGCGACATCATGTTGAGTGACATCAATGTTTGATGCTTTTTTCCCCCCCAGTATCCAGAACATTAAGTTCTTGACATAAATTTCTCCCCATTCTAAAATGATGTTGCAATGGTATTAGCATGTCGCCTTTATATGCCTGGGACCAGGGTGCTTGAGCCCGCTCATCGCTGCTCGCAACTATATTTAACTATATATAACTATAGACAATGGTGTCTGACAAATTCTATTTTACAAGTTTCAATTGAAGTGCAGGACAAACCGAATGGGTTGGATTTGCATTGCAGATTGTGTCCCTTGACTTCTGTTCATAAGCTCAGTGTAAGTCATCAGCACAACAACCTTCTCACTGGTGTAATGTTTGGGCCACTCCATCTTGTCCAGAGCAAAATTCTGACAGGAACAACAAGCAATAAAAATATGCATGTATATAAGTACACTTGTACATGCTTTAGTATTTCTAAGCATTAGAAATTTCATCGATATTACAAAAGAGTGATGTGTATTAAACTCATGAAGTGTAATTTAAACATTAGTCAGTATTACATATTCCAAAACAAACAAACCAGACAGACCTGCATGAGCAGTAGGTTGGGTCTCCGTCTTTTGAAGCTATTTACAGGTTTGTCTTTTGAAATCAGAAATTCATTGATGATCTAAAAAGACAAGAAAAGTCATTCATATGCTACTAATGTAATGATGAATGATCTATATGTATAATACATTATATAAGTATAATACTCACCTCTGTGAAAGGGAACATGTCACACGCCAGGGTTTTCCTATTAGAAGTTATTGTGGAAAAAAATTAATCGAACATGAAATATATTATAAATGCACAGCAGACAGGAATTGTAAAAAAAAAAATTAATAAAATAAAAAAGGAATTGTAAGATTTCATCCAATCACCTTCAGCTCTGATTACAGCACGATATGCTTACGTGGGCAAATGATTCCTCATACTTTAGGACAGCCCTTGTACATTCATTGTTACACATTTAAGCAGTTGCTTAATTTCTGTATTTATCCTAATTCCATATTTTCAGTTTGCTTAACTGGTTATATTTTTCTCAATCTGTGCTAAATCCTAGATAACTCACTTTTTGATGAGTGCTTCTAGAGCCGAGGCCTGGCGAGCGTGCTCGGTGCGGTGCCAGTCACAGGGACACTCGTGGTCGTAGTCCTGAGGCTGGCAGAACTTCTGACTGTCACAAAACACACAGCCGCCTCGCTCGTGGGCTTTAGCAGAACCTGCAGCGTCCGGGAGAAAACAAGGAAAAGAGCGGATACCTGAAAAAGCTGTATATGAAATATGATAGTATGACATGTATATTATTTAAGATATAAATGATTCCCAGGTAACGATCCAGGTTTAAAATAATGTACACTGCCATGAACATGTATTTGCCCCAATCCTGAATTTTTTGATATTTGTTCAAAATATTTGTCATCTAAAGCCCGATTCGGACGGGACTAGTTTTACAGGGGGTCGTTAGAGAAATTTCTGTTTCACAGACGTACTTTGTGA
>JAQQZS010000004.1:19668850-19681062 GCA_030068045.1 Platyallabes tihoni | reverse complement strand
CTCCTGGGATAGGCTCCAGGCCCCCCGCGACCCTGATCACAGGATAAAGCGGTATAGAAGATGAATGAATGAATGGAAGATAAATAGGAAAACTCTCCCCTCTAGTGTCAGAACGTTGCAACTGCAATTACAAGAGATTATGGGTAATCATCAATGGAAAGAGGATTTTGATTTGATTGCAAATGACTGTTTAAAGCATAATGGAGTTGACTTGCGTGGCTCGCTTTATTTTATTTATGTATTTATTTATTAGTAATTATGAAATTCTTTGACCTTATTTATGTAAATAAAAGAAAAGGGATTTTCTGTACATTGGTCACAACTCACTTTTTCAATTATATTTTTTACGTTTCATACACTGGAGAAGTCTCTTTACGTCTGACTGTCCAGTCAGATTTTATCATAGCAAAACTGGCTGGACAGAATTTTAAGAAACTTTGTCACTCCTTAGGCATTTGCCTGAAGTTAAACCTGCGCCATAAATTCTATCAAAATATAGTCAAATAATATGCGTACTGCGCATGCGTCGAGCTGTGGGCGTGTTTTAAATCGACCGCTGGACAGAATTTTCTAGAACATTTGCAGTACAGTACGTACTGTACTGAGATATCTACCTGAACTTTAACCTGCATTTTGAAATCAAAATATTGATGTAAAAGTGATGTTACGAACACTTATATGCCAAATTTATTAATCTACTTTAAAATTGGCTATTATAGTGTGATCTCATGTGAGTTCATTTAAATGCAGCAAAAAAGGAGATGATACTTATAAAAGCAAATGTAAAGTACTTGGTTTGCGGGCCCCCCCAAACCTAATAACTGGTTTTGCCACCTTTGTCGGCAACAACTGCATTTGAGCACTTGTGATAACTGGCAATATTTCTTTCACATTGCTGTGGAGGAAATTTGGCCCACTCTTCTTTGCAGAATTGTTTTAATTCAGCCACATTGGAAGGGTTTCAAGCATGAACACAGATTGTTTAAAGGGTTTCAAGTCCGGACTTTGACTAGGTCACTCACAGCCTATTCAGAGACGGACTTGTGTGTGTGTTTCGGATCATCATCCTGCTGCAAAATCCAAATGTGCTTGAGCTTGAGGTGACGAATTGATGGCCGGATATTCTCCATCAGGATTTTCTGGTAGAGCGCAGAATTCATGGTTCCATTAATTATTTACCCAAAAGAAATGGGGATAATCTAGATGCTTTTTGAGAAAAAGAGACTTTGTGGGGTTTTTAGGTCAGCAGTGGCTGCAGTTCTTTCGATGTTGTTCTTTTATGAGCTCCTGGATGAGTCATTGTTGTGTTCTTTGAGTGATCTTGGTAGGCTGGCCACTCCTGGGAAGGTTCACTACTGTTCCACGTTTTCTCTATTCATGGATAATGGCTCTCACTTAGAAATGGCTTTGTAACCCTCTGTAAGCCTGATACATGTCAGTTACTTTGTTTCTCATCTGTTCTTGAAATTCTATATATCATGACATGATGTATTTCTTTTAGCATGCTTCACTTTGATGGACAGGTTCTAGTTAACGGGTGTCTTGATTCAACAGTTCTGGCACTAGGAGTGTCAAATGAAATTTAACTCCACTTCCAAACAATGTAACTGAACAAAGTTCATTTATGATTCATCCAGGCGGACAATTACTTTTTCACATAGGGCCAGGTAGGTTTTGACAGCTTCCCCCCCCCCCCCCCCTTAATAAATCAATTCATTTATAAACTGTATTTTATCTGATAAACTGTAAGTTATCTTTGTGAAATAGTAAAATTTGTTTCATGATCTCAATCAGTTAAGTGTAAAAAATAAAAAAAAAAAAGGAAAAGAAAAAAAGAAAAAAAGGGCAAATAACTTTTCACGGCACTGTAGTAGTATTTTATTGCAGCTGCAGTTTACAGGCAATGAAAATGACTAACCCCCTTTAAACATGGGAAGGTGCAGAAAACAAAAGAAATGGTCAGAATTCTTTGTTTCCATTCAACCAGCAGTCATGTTTATTGAAGAATGAAAAATGTAGACCACCGTCTCTTCCAACAGGCCAAATCATGTGCGTAATATACGGTACAATATAATAAATAATGTAAATAAAAGTGAATACATACAGTATAATGGTGTACACTGTCATCCACACTGTAGATTAAATGTGAAGCACATTTAGTGGTATTGAAGCTTTAAAAGTTAATCATTTAGAGATTTGCTCAAGACACAAACATCAGCAACGACATGATTATGGACAATGTTTTATACTTTGTAGGACAAAAAGGTGAAATCTGGTATTATAAATGGTTATGGTTTGTTAAGGGATCTACACAGAACCATGTGACCAGGCTTTCCATCTGGCTAAAAGTGGAACCTTGTGAGAAAGCTAGAACCATCCACCAACACATCTATTCACCCTTAAAAAAAAGTGTAGATATCCTTTCACAAGAAAGCTACACCCCGCAACGAAGCTGCATTTAGATTATAGATATAAAGGACAACAAGAAGAAAAGAAGTACAGGACAATTTTACGAACGGTTATGGGTGACACCACACCAAAGACAGCAGAGTCTAGTAAAGCACAGCTTACAAAAACAAGCTCGATCACGTCACCTACATAGTGAACTGTCTATTCTATCCAAACTTTAATCACAAGTAGCCTTGTCCAATATTGAAAAATCACAGACGGATACAAATCTCATTTCCTTCACAGTGGTTCAAATCAAGACTAAATATATCAAGCAAAAAGTGTGACGGTGCTGATGCAGTACGGGTCGGGGAGTTGACTAAAGTGCCTGTGGACTACACCTACGCTGCGATTGATTATTTTAACCTTCGATTAAGAAATAAAAACAAAGAAAATGCCTCAAAATCTCTTCAACATCAAAATTCAGCAATTGACGTCAAATCATGCAGGACTTCTCACTTTTAACTGAGCATTACTGTATATACTGTACAAGTTTTAGATTAAATAATTCACAAATGTTCCCTTGTTAAATCTGTAACACTGTTACTCATCACAGTTAGCAGGCTAAAATGTTGCTAACATGAAAAGTTTTTTCTTTCTGAAATCCTCCATACTTTCTTAGCAAGTAAGCATTTACGTCGGAAAATTATATAATTCCAATTTCCGAGTTCCTGCTTCTGAGACAAGATGAATGCAGCCATGTACCTTAAAAAGAAATCTGTCTCGCTATTTTAAACCGCGGTTTGAGAACGTTTTCCAAAGCGACAGAGTAGTAAAGAGACGTTTCCAGAAACGTCTATACAGAACGGCGCCACCTACCAGCAATCTGCGTAAACTACATTTCATTTCTAAGCGTTAGAACTGTTATACGTAAAACATGACCAATGTAAATCTGACAGATAGTTAAACGTCCATGAAATTTAATAAAGTGGTTGGATTTGTTATTGAATCCCAAAGAATAGCTAAAAATGACTAATGATTTAAACTGTTTTTGAGAGGACTGGCTAAAGTTTTATTAAAGTGACTCAAGATCATCACGAGAACAGAAACGCTTTCCCTCGTATATTTTGAAAATTATTTTTGCTACGCCACTGCTTGCAAACATGATCAAGCGCTTGTATTCTTAAACCTTAAGCTTAATAATATCCCTCTGATCCATTAACAGTACACTATGCAAAAGAATAACTATACAGCAAATATGTTCACAAACGTTTCCCACTGATTCGTGAACAGGAATAGAACAGACTTTGCTTCAGCTCTGAGTAACTACTTCCTCTACTGATACTAGGAATTATTTCTTCTTGTGCAAATACACCATCACATCAAATTCCCATCATTCTTGTCCTAAGTGAATGGAATCAATGTACAGTGCTTTTTGTAATGACATGACTGAAGATCTATAAATCTGACCCTATGCTGCAGTATTAATATTTTCAGCTCATAAACACCATCCGACAGCAATAATTTTCACCTTTGTAATGCCAGGAAGGTGAACAGACTGAAGAAGAAGTGGTGGTAAAGTTTTGGTTGGCATTTGCTATATATTGCCACCTAAATTGCAAATAAAATAATAGTAAGACAATTAATAATAACAATAATAATGAAAAAAAAATCTGAAAAGAATGACAAGAGAAGAAAAGTGCAAGAATGCATACTTCAGAAATGATTCATCACTGTTCAAGAAACACGTTTCTGAAAAGAGAGAATATGCACAGACGGTCTCACACACACACACACACACACACACACACACACACACACACACACAAATACAGTTACTATGCACCATTTTGTGTTCCCATTACATTCAGTCATTGGCATTGAGTATGTGTTTCAAGTGAAAATGCTACAAAAACAAAACCAAGACCTATGACTTGCATGATTAAAAAAAAAAAAAAAAAGAAAGAAAGAAAAAGGTTCAAAATTTGATTTTAAAAACCATTAAAATCCCCAGGACATTCTATTTAAAGAGAAGCACCACATCACACTCATTTGCTCATTTAAATCTCACACATACACAGAGACAGACAGACAGACAGACAGAAGCCAGTTAGTCTTGCTGCGCTGGCTGTGCTTTCTGAGCGTCTCTGAGGCAGGTGTGGTGCAGAGGACTTAGTTTGGTCAGCAGGCCGGTGTGGGAGTACAGACCGGCCGTATTGATGGAGCAGGAGGCTGACCCCGCCCCCAAAGAGGAAGAGGAAGGAGAGGAGGAAGAGGAAGAAGAGGAGGATGAAGGGGAGAGCGGGGGACGAGCCGGGATGGCTTGGCTGTTGCTGGGACAGTGGAGAGAGAGGCGGTGACCGAGGTGGTGCGGGCGCCGCTTCTCCTGAGCTTTCGACTCTACAGTGGACAGACATACAAGACGTTCTTTGGTGACACGCGCTAACATTCAAAATTGCCGCTGGTGTATAAACCCACATGGAATACACAACAAAAAAAAAAAAGCTCTGCCACCAAGAGGTGCATACTTGAATTGCTACAAATCCAGACACATTCCTTGTTGTAGTGTTTCTAAACCTGGGCCTGGACGTACCAGCACCAGCACTGTGTATCCTTTACTCCTCTAATCCACCCAGGTCAATACTACTAATTACTACCAATTCTCTTACGTGGTTGCGCTACTTCTAGACCAGAACTGAATGATGCAAGGGTTAACAGATTTTTATCTGAACAAAAATTCCATGGGCTAATAAATATTTATAAAGATAAGATTTACAGTGCTGAGCTTTCCACCAGGTGTAAACCTGTTTTTAAGGTTTGGATTAAACCCAGTCAAACAAGGTAATGACTCTAAGAACTCTATGGTGGGGGAAGGGCATTAGGGGCAGTGCTTTCTTATACGCATCTCGATATCAGATACAAGGTAGAACTCTCTCACCCCTGACCGGCCCCAGGGCTTTATGGGCTTTGTGTGAACTGGGGTTGCTGCCAGAGTTGCTCCAGCCAAATGTAAAGCTAGGGGAGCTCTTCAGCTGTGGGGGCGTTTGCTTGTTCCCGGAGACGCCACCACCATTCCGGGTGCTGTGGCTGCGACTCCGACTTAGCGAATTCTCTGAAACGGAGCTGCTCAGGCCTCTGCCGCATGCATATTTCATATTTCAGGAAAAAAAAACACAACAACAACAATTGGTTGTTTTAACAAAGGGGTATGAAACATACAGCATACACAAGAAATAAAACATGTGGTTGTTTATAAAATAAGTGTAAAAAATATGCAGCAAATATAACTTATCTAAATCTAAAATCTATTTATAATATAATGCATAATTAGTTTTTTTATATCACGCTTACGTGCATTTCGGAGGGCTGGGAGCCTTGTTTACGTTCTTTCGGCCGTTGGAGCCCATGCCCTTGCTGTTGCGCACGTGTTTGAGCAGCAACGCTCGTAAATTCACCAGGCTGCTGTGCTCGGACAGGACGAGCCGCGGCCACGGGTTACATTCAGCCATGTCCAGCGCTGCTATAGCGACTGCACGGCCGACCTGAAGAACACACGAGGAGATGAACATCTCAGGAACATGGCTTCGGGGCGAGACATGGGATAAGACGGAGAGATGAATACAAATGGTCGTTTTACCTGTTCGTATACCTCGGGTGTGTACTTGGGAGGGAAGGCTGGAGGGGGAGGGGGAGTGGCTCGGCCGTTGTCGTGGCAGGCGGGAGGAATGGTGTTGACCGAGCGGCCTGTGTTATAGTTACACTCCAGCGTGTAACTGCGCAGAGAACAAAGCAGATCACTCAGGAATGAAGTACTGAGCTTTTGGGTTGAGGTTAAATCTCAGAGTAATAACATAGACAGAAATAACTAATGTCTAAGCGAATGGTTTAATGAGCAGTGAAGGCCCTTTAAGCTTGATTTTTCCTTTAACTGTATTACCTGTGAACTAATCCAATGGCTTTGTGTATGGCCACTCTGCCGCTGCCCTCTTTAGATTGACCGTCACGCTTGTCCCGGGCGTACATGTTCTTCTCGGAGAAATTACAGCCAAGGAAGTCGAAATGAGCGCAGTTCAACGAGATCAGCTTCGGATACATCAGGTTCTCCACCTACAAGGAGAAAATGAACAGTTCTTATTTCGAATCAGGATTTGATTCAGTGATTCTCCTACTTAAACATATCTTCACACTTACTTGCTGACTCTCATCAGACAAGTTGTTCCCATACATGAAGCATCCTCTTTTTGAGGCGTGGCCGTGCAGGTCAATGTAATAGGCCACTCCGCTTTCCTGGGGCGGGATGTGCTCTGTCGGGCCGAGGTTAGAGACGCACGGGTCACTGCGGCTTGGCAACAAATCGTTCTCGTCGCCCAGCCCGAGCTTGCTCTTCGTTCTGCCTTTGCTCTCCCAGCTCTCCTCCGTCTGCATGGGAATCTGTGAGAGGTCGAAGGTCGGGCCCTCCAGTCGCTCCACCTCGTTGCGGGAGTTGAGGTAGTGTTCGAGTTCGAGGGGTGAGGTCAGGGTGTTGGATTGGTTGGAGAGTTTCAGAGCAGAGGGGGAGCTGGGTTTAAGGCGGTTGTGTCGGTGATGGTACAGGAGGAGGGATTTGGCTCCGTAGATGGAGGGGTGCAGCTCAGCGCTCGGGTTCATGTACTGTCGGTTAAGATTCACACCGCGCGAGTCCGTCCTTAAAAAACAAACAAACAGCGTTGTGTTACTAAATACATTTCAGATTAAGGTCAAGGATGAAGCAAATTCTATAGGGTCAAAAAAAAGGATTTAGTGCTTAGGAAATGGATATGGTTGCAATTAGGTCTGAAATTAAATTGCTATATATATTAATTTAGTTGCATTTATTTACATTTACATTTCAGCATTTGGCAGACGCCCTTATCCGAGCGACTTACATTTTTATCTCATTATACATCTGAGCAGTTGAGGGCTAAGGGCAACT
Source organism: Platyallabes tihoni (assembly GCA_030068045.1). Classification (NCBI taxonomy): domain Eukaryota; kingdom Metazoa; phylum Chordata; class Actinopteri; order Siluriformes; family Clariidae; genus Platyallabes; species Platyallabes tihoni. The sequence goes on along the minus strand of JAQQZS010000004.1, from coordinate 19,673,723 downwards.
TGGTGGTCGTGGGGTTTGAACCTGGGACCTTCCAAACTGTAGTCCAATGCCTTAACCACTGAGCTACCCTGAGTAATTTAGTCATTACACTCATGATTAAAACATTGGCGATAACAATCATTAAAAATCTTTCCTGGTTCTCTTCGTGACTGACCTATAGTGACCTCTGACCACCCCATCGGGATTGAGCATGGGGATGAGCTTAAAGACAAACACCCGGCACAGCATCTGCGCCCGCGGATCCTCCTGATTCAGAATGAAGTTCAGGAAGCCGTTGAACACGAAGCTGGACGGTGTCTCACCGGGATGCACCCTGCTGCTGATGAAGAACACCTGTACGCAGGAATACAGACACGGAACATCAACGACAGGTGGGGAATACAACACAGGTTATGGAATATAGTGGGATTAATACCCGTTTGCCAGCAAAGCGGTGTGGTCGTGGCGTGCTGTGGTCAGGAAAGAGTTTCTCCAGTCTGGGTTCTCTTTCCTCCAGCATGCCGTGGCAGGAGGACACAGTCAGCAGGTCTACTCGGTGTCCGTCCAGAGAGTAACACAGCAACTCGCGGTGATAATACAGACCGTCTGTCGGACTAAAAACAATCGTGCTGCTATCAGTAAATAACTGCTAAAAAAAGCTAATTCAATCAATCAATAAATTAAAAAAAAAAAAAAAAAAAAAGAAAGAGATGGGATGTGAGCACTGCCAATTGTTTTGTGCTTTGCCAAAATTTTAAATCTAAGACCAAGACATATGAGATTAATTACCTTGTTTTAAAACTTACTTACTAGCCCATTATCTAATTTTTAGCCTGAACAAGCTTATTTTAAGATTTCTTGCCAAGGAACATTTTCTTGCCGCATTGATGGATAATTTCACTAGGGTTCAATAAAATTTCTTGATTCTTGGCAAGCACAGATAAAAAAAAAACTGCTTTACAAGATTTTAAACCTTGGCAAGCACAGAACAGTTTGCATTGAGATGTGTGTGTGTGTGTGTGTGTGTGTGTGTACCTGCATGGCCCCAGTGTGTGAGAGTGGCTGAGAAGTCTCTGGTCTAGCTGCAGAAGCATGTCCTGGCACTCGGTGTACGAGAACGGATAGCAGAAAGAGAAGTATGTGATGACTCCTCTCCCTTCCAGGACACGGTGCACAAAGGACAACGTGAACTGATTCTCTGACATCTAGAGGACGGAAAAAACATGCATTTTAATGAGCGTGCAATGAGGGGAATTTTTATTTAACGAAGTTTAATGCGTCACAAGAAATGATCTACAGCACTTTAGGAGACAGGAAGTGTCTGGTTGGAGCTACTGTATTAGGGTGAAAGATACCCCAAAAAAATCACAAGACACGGTTAACACAAAATGTTTGGCTAAACACGGGCACTTGATCGTCTTTAGCAGCGTAATTAAAATATGCAAGAACGCAGAATGCCCTCACAACAAACGATGATGCACACCGATCACAACAGCTACCTCGAATGTCGGTCGGTCTCGGACTCTCTCCCAGCGCATTTTCACTGGAAACGTGCACACAAACGGAGCCATGCCTTGAGAGTACAGCTTGCTCTGCTTGTTCATGTTCATCACGTTAATCTTCAGCAGTTTACCCGGTAAGACGCCACGCACGCTGAAGTAGAACCATGACCTGCACTCAGACAGACACACACACAAAACAGAACTTTAGGAGGGAAAAAAAACCCCAAAGTTGTTCAGATTATGATTTTTTTTTTGTTACATGCAAGTGCTAGAACAAGATAAATTTTATATTGCCTTTAGGAGAAAGTTGTATTGAATAAATATGCTAATTTCTCCTTAAACTATTTTTAATCTAACTGCTTCATTCAGAATGATCACTTCCCTCAACTTCTTAACTGCCTTAGGGATAGCGTGTCCTGTGTTTTATTTTTTATTTCACTATTACATTTTTATTAGTTTTACGTTATTTGTTATCATCATACTATTTATATTATATACTATGCATATTATACTGTACACCACATATCCAAAAGTAAGTACATTCCTGAACATAATACCCAAAATCATCTCTTCCCCTTCCCATTCTTCTGAGAAGGCTTTCCACTAGAGTCTATTCTTCTTGGCAAAGCAAGTGTAATGCTGCAGTGTACAAATATATTTTCATGAACTGAGCTATGGCGTGATGGTCAGGTCGGGTGACAGTCAAGCTCTTACAGAGGGTGGTGCGATCAGCTGATCGCATCATTATCACTGAGCTCCCTGACCTGCACTTTATCTACAGCAAGCTGTGCTGGACCAAGGCCAGGAAGATAGAGACACTTTCATTTTGTAAACTCTGTTCCTATGTAATTTAAATTTGTTTTATTTTTGACCTTAATTTGTATTTTTATTTTGCAAATTCTATAAACCTAGGTAAATGGTCTTTTTTTTTTTTTATTTGTACTGTAATTTTTCTATTAAAACAGTCATATTAGCATTTCACTACATATCATGCTGTTTATAGTTGTTTATGAGAGAAATAATATTTTCAGCAACTCCAGGTTCCTTTATACTTCCTCCATACTACTCGAAATTTATATTAACCGGGGGGGACACCATTCATACCGATTCCCGTTCTCAAACTCGGTCTCTGCGCAGTCGGGTTTTGTCCAGACGTTGAACTCGTGCTCGACGTGCGAAAGCGAGTTTCTCTCTGCATCGTTCTCCGGAGCTTCCACTTTCTCTACTCGCCCGAGGTTCCCGGAGTCGAAGCGCGAGCTGAACACCACATTCCCAAATCGGGCCTCCATGACCAGGGCTCAGGGTGGAGCTCACCCCTTAAACATGCTGTGCCTGGACAGTCTCTCAAGAACACATCTCACATCTGGTGGACACACACAGAAAACAAAGAAATTTTTAATATGGTAAATGCAAAATCAAACAAAAAAAACTACAACAGTGCATTGGCAAGTTTCTAGGAAGTTTTATAAATAAATTACATTAAATGTCATGTTACCTTTATGCTTCGGAACTGGTCTTCTCCAAAGGATATTATAACAGGAACCCTGAGCAAATCAGCACTACAGTTAAACCTGAAGAGAAAAAGATGAAAAAAATAAAATAAAATAAAAATTGCATATGGAAATTAAAAGTGTTGCAACGGCATGTTGGTACTAATTGTGACATATAAATATGTCATAATATGTGGTGCTTTCAGGTCAAGCTGGGACTTTTGCTTGCACAGAATTCGGATAAAACAGACGAAGAGTTCAAGAGACAGAACAAGTCAAGTTTCCAAACGTTGTTAAACAACAAAGAAGAAGAAGAAGAACGTGCAGAATAACAGAACACAGTTATTAGAGTAAACACTTCTCTATATAATCCCCTGCTACACTAATGCACTTATCCCAGTGTTTCTCTAGTGCTTGGATACCATCAAGGTAGAAAGGAGCCACTCCTTTAATGGCCCAAATATGTGAAAATCGCTTGGGGCGAGGTCATGATTTCACAAGAGGTGCGGCAGTTACTCGCCACCAAGCAGTTGTAATGTGTAAAGTGGTGTTGGTGGGCTGTATGAGGTTGACCATTGTTCTGCAAAAACAGGACGACTCTGGTGATCCGGTTTTATTTTAGATTAAATAAAGGGTATTAAAATTGTTCCTGGGAGGCCAGCGTTTCGTAAATGAAGCAGGCAGTCTGATAATGAGAAAACCTTCTACAGTACCTTGATGGAATTCAATCGATAGTGATAATAAGCACAGGGTTAAGTGCATCATTGCCACAGGGGATTATACAGAGAGTTATTATAAATCTCATAACTTACCTGTGTTCTGTGATTCTGCAGAACCAAAAGTCCCGGTTTGACTTGAACACCCCTTTTAAGAGAGTTATACAGATTGAAAGGCATGACCATGCATGATGACAGTAGGATTTGTTGACCCTGATTGAGATAACAGATTGACCTTGATGACTTTGATGTTAACTGGTTACAAACAGGTTTCATTCCAGTTCAGCTGCTGGTTTCCTGCTTTACACCCGCACAGCTCAGCTCAGTGTGCAGTTTATTTACAGCTAGCTTATCTCTCTTCATTATTGACATTCCCATGCACAAACAGCACACACTGACAGCAACACGTACCAATACTGACCCCTTCACTAATCAAACACAACTGCTTTTAAACACACAAAAACAACTTAAATAAAACCGTTACCGTAACGCACCTGGGTCAGATCCCCCAGTCTAGCGCTGAGACTTTCCGCAGGCCAGTTCAATGACAACACACCTAACCGTATCTTCTGGTTATTTCATACGAGTGACGCAAAGAATAAAGTCAAATTAATACGAAACGCCCCGTACGGCGCCGCGTTGTCAAGCAAAATCCGCCCGAATTCTCACCGTCCGCTGTGCAGACTCGAACACCCAAACAAACCCACTTAGCCGTCTCTGTGTTACAACAAGCCGGGCGTTCATTGGTCCGCTCGTCTTACAGCGTGCACGTGGAATTATGGAGAGCGCTGATTGGCTGGTTTCCCGGAAGTCCAAAATTTCGTCGCTACATATAGGATATTTAATCAGTAGAGGATTTTTTTTTTACGACAAAAAAATAAAACTAGGGGTGGGCGATATCAAAGAAGCAATTTTCTACCTCGATAACGATATATATCACAATATAGCAATTTGTATCTGATAATGCATAAATAAAAATTCAAACACAAAGAAACTGCTTTACATAATGTAATTTTATTTAACCTGGGAATTGCTGAGGTTTGCCGCATTTTTTTTACTTTTGCCGTAGAAGGGCAAAAGGCGCATGCGCACTTCCTGCTCTAGAGTGACGCGTGTGTTGGAGTTTCAGTTTGTTTTTGTGAATAAAGGAGAATAAACAGTTGATAAGGATTTTGTGTGCTCTCGT
>JAQQZS010000004.1:19608381-19621353 GCA_030068045.1 Platyallabes tihoni | reverse complement strand
CTGCATGTGTAGACAGAAAGCCAAAAACATAAATGTACACACACACGCACACACACACACACACATATATATATATATATATATATATACACGCACACACGCACGGCACTGATTCTTGCTTCTATCTAAACCACCGCTGGAGGGGAAATGGCTGTCAGCAAGCCCGTGCTGAGGATTCATACCCTAGTTATGAAGATATCCCATAGCAGTGGTGGACAAACATCTGGATGCAGCTGTAAATTACGAGTCAATAAGGTTTTCATTCAAGTCTCCGTTATCCCTCATCAGTTCCAGCACCGAGGGAAAGGCCTGCGTTCTGTATCTGACTTCAGATACGCAATAAGGAAGTTGACTCCATTCACAAATGATCTAAAAGCAGTGAACACACACACACACACACACAGAGAGAGAGAGAGAGAGAGAGAGAGAGAGAGAGAGAGAGATCAGTACAATAAAATTTGTTTTTGTTCAACAGCACAACTAAACAGAACAGGATTTGTATAAAGTTATGTTTTAAGCATGTTGAAAATTCTTAGACTATTCCAGTATGTCCGGTCTTAGTGTGAAACAGCTCTCAAAAGTATGTGTACGAATCTAATTCTATTCAAATCTCTCTCCCTCTCTCTCTCTCTCTCTATATATATATATAATTCTGATGGTTTTAAATGCAAGGTCAGTGGATTGCAAAGTGGAACATTTCGATATGGCAGCATGGAAAAATAATACGCTGCTATCAATTCCAGTTGACATTATTCCCAGTATATTGGTCAGGTCTGCTGCAGAGGATATTAAAGTATAAAGTAACAGCTTGGGAAGCATATGCCCTAAGAATGATTTTGAAGGGTAATGTTGCAAACACACAGGCCTTGTTTTTTTTGTTTTTGTAAGAAACACAGTAACAACACCACAACAATGACTGAAGAATGGAACATGAATCACTCATGATACAGTATATTACATAGGTATAGTGCAAAAACTAAATTTACAGTGCTGTGAAAAAGTATTTGCCCCCTTCCTTCCTGTATACACACTTCAGAATAGGAAAAATATTATGATGTATATTATATTAATATTCATTCATTCATTCATCTTCTATACCGCTTTATCCTCTATTCAGGGTCGCGGGGACCTGGAGCCTATCCCAGGAGTCTTAGGGCACAAGGCAGGGATTATATTAATATGATATTCATAATATTATATTATTATCATAACATTATCATATATACACACGTTATTCCTTTCCTGAAATATGTACACATTTCTTTTGCCTGACTCCATATATGTAGTTCTTTTTTTTTTTTTTTTTTTTGCATATTTGTCACACTTTAATGTTTGGGATTATTAAATTATGTTTTGTAATTGTAATTTTGTAATTATGAAATTAAAATGCGTTTGATGACCTGAATCATTTAAGTGTGACAAATATGCCAGGGGAAAAAAAACACAAAAAAAAAAACAGGAAGGGTGCAAATACTTTTTCACGGCACTGTAGCCAGAAGGTAACCCCAATCATAATCATAAATGTAACCCCAATTACTTGGAGGTAAATCTATAGACCCTATTATTGTTTGTGTGGCTTAGTAGTTAACTTCGGACTTTGCATGGTCTCCACGTGCTTGGTGGGTTTCCTCTGGGTACTCCAGTTTCCTCCCACAGTCCAAAGACATGCAGATAAGGATAATTGGCATTTCCAAATTGCCCGTAGTGTGTAAGTAAGAGTGTGTGTGAATGTGTGTGCCATGCGATGGAATGGCACTCTGTCGACCCTGGCGACCCTGTATACTAAATAAAGTGGTATAAACAATGAGTGTTTCTTTGTTTTATTTTAGTGAATATATTTCCTTAGTATTAGGGGCAGTGGGAGCTCAGTAGGTTAAGGCTCTAGGATTCAAGCCCCAGGTCCACCAAGCTGCCAATGATAGACCCTTGAGCAAGCCCTTTACCACTGTCTGCTCCAGGGGTGCTGTATCATGGCTGCCCTCTGACAGCAGCTTCCTAACAAACCAGGCATAGGCAAAGAAAAGCATTTCACTGAGCTGTAAAGTATATGTGACAAATAAAGGCTGTTTGTTGTTTGTCTGTTTGTTTGTGAGGACATTTGACAGTCCTATCATTGTCAGGACCTTTGGCAAAGAAGAGGTCATTATGGCAATTATACCCACTTACTAATCCTTAATTTTCACCTTAGTTACCAGATGGAAATATGTTTACTAGAGTTGTCAGAATTAATGTTAATGCTTGTGATTAATTCCAAATTACATTAAAATTAAATATGTGTAATACACTGGTGACCCAAACTTGCTTCTGTCAAGAGCTACAATCATCAGTACATACTTGGGTTCAAAAGCACACTTTATCAATAGAGACTGCCATATGCTTTTGATTACATTAACTGCTGAAAATGGAAGAAACCAATGTGTTTGTTGATGTGATTATTTCACAACAACATAGAGATTAATACTGTGCATCAACAGACACACTTATCTTTAACATCTATAATTTTTAGTCTTATTTTTACCAAAAACACCCTATTTCTCGGAGGACCGGAGATCCTTAAGACATCTGACACAATCCTACCATTGTGGGGACTTCTGGTTCCTTTTGGTCCTCACAAATGGTTAAATACACATACACACAATATACCACAGACCCCTTATTTCTGTAGTAACCTGATAGTACTTTGCATGGAATAACCCTCCAATAGTAACATCTGGATCCACACACACACACACACACACACACACACACACACACACACACGCGCATGTGTACTCACCCGCACATACACTTTATTAGGCAAGCTAGTGTCAGGGGTTTTCAGTTTTATATTTCGTTTCAGTTATTTTTTCTACTGCTGAAACTTTAGAGCTATATGATTGTTTAGCAGTTCTGCGTCATTACGTGGGACAAGCACTTGCACCGTGTAGTTTTACTTAGTAGTGTGGGAGTGTTGCAATTTATACATCCATAAAATCTCCCCTCTATAACCAAATACATCCACAGTTTTACTTCAGCAATGCTGAAAATGATGGGCGGTTTCTCTCAATGTTCCCTTTTGTGCCACTCAACACTTCTGAGCATTTAAAAAAATTTGATGGTCATGAAGACTCACGTAAGCATAATTAATGTTACAAAACGTGGAATATTTTTTTTTACCCATTAGCATTTATACTGCTTATCCTGTACAGGGCTGCAGGGTCACTGGACCCTATCCTAGGAGACTTTGGGCACAAAGGTACTGTATACACACACTAGGGACAATTTCGGAGTGCCAGTTAGCCTAATCTGGACTGTGGGAGGAAATTCTGAGTCCCCGGAGAAAAACCACCAAGCAGAACATGCAAACTCCACACACACAGACCCGAAGCAGGATTTGAACCCTCGACCCTGGAGGCGAAAGGTCACATTGCTAACCACTGCTGCCTACAAATTTACAGTAACACCAAAATGTTTTCCTTCCCTGATAGATACATTTTCTCCATCCTTTTGAAGTAACAGCAAACTTTATAGCGTACAATCTGACAAAAGATGTACAATCTGACAAAATATTCACGGGTCCCATGCAGTACTAGAAAGAAGGGAGAGCAGCTGCCTGCCAAAACCAACATTCAAAACCAGTTACCAAAGCATTTCAATAAAATAAAAAAAAACATCATATCTGATAACATTATGTCAGCTAAAACAACACTTTGTCTCAGCTGTGGACATATTAAAGTGCACATGAGCTTCCTCCGGTTCATGACTCACCTCCCCGCCTTTTTCATGGCTAACATGAGCTACAAAGCTAACTAGCTTCAAACCCAAGGCTGAATCGCAAATCCCTCTTTATCCCACGAACAATAGCACTACTTGTGGAACGAGGGATTGTACGCCCTACATACTGCACTATTTTTCCATTTTATTCTACTTGGGATTCAACCCCAGAACAGCTGAGGCTATTCTCAAGCTGAAGAAGTCCCCACATAAAGAGAAACTTACAAGATTTACCGGAATGTCCCCAACATCCAGAGTTTATTTTCCAGGCCTTTGGGCTACATAGTCCTAGTAAGAATTTAAAATTACTTTTACCTCTGGTTATAGAGTTAATATAGATTCTATTACCAGACAAAGGACCTAATCTCTATGGTTTTAGCTTATCCATTAACGGTAGGTTAATGGATAAGTTTAAATGCCTAAATGTTGATGTAACCTCAACATTGTGCTCAAGCTTTAACAGCGTGTCTGTATGTAGTGTGCGTATTTGCGCAGTTGCATATATATGTGTGAATACCTGTTCTTCATTTGTTCTGGTCTCTAATCCTCAGGCATCTCCTCTTCAAAGCAGGCTCTATTTCGGCATGCACGCCACTTTGCTCGGAAAGAGGGATATGCCCATGTGAACTCTTGTCCCAGCTATGTGTAACCACGTGAGAAAGTGTGTGTGCAGTTGTCAGAGTGACCGTGTGTGCACTCTTCTCTCGTAATTTTGGTGGGATGGATCGTGCATATGCGTGTTCATCAGCTGCGAGAGCATCACTCTCTACAGCCGCCCCCCTGCCCTCGTCCGAATGGTCCGTTTGGCAGTCTGTTTGTTCTGCCGGACGGGAACAGTTTACGCCAGGTTCCCGCCCTCCTGAGACGTTCTCTTTGACATCCTCAGATTCAGGATGTGGGCTTGTTCTTTGTTCTGGGTCAGAGTGAACTGTTGAGGAGTGCACGGAGTGTTGCACAGAGTTGCAGTTGTTCAATAGGATAGCTGGTGTGGGGGTGACTACAGATGTTGTGTTGAGTGCATTGTGGAGTATGATTGAAGCCCGTGGGTTCAGCGAATCCACTGGGGAAGATGCGTTTTCTGGGGCTGAATTGGATGTGTGTTTTAAAGTGCCTGTGTAAGATTTAGTGAATGTTTGCTGGTCAAGCAGATCTTCTTCGTCCCCATTCTCATCCCATCCATTCTCTTGTTCGACCTTATTGTGGTCGAACTCTGTTTCACCCTCCTGCTTCACTCTGCATATTGCCCTCTGTATCACCTGTCGCTCTCTAACTTCTTGTCTCTGATCTTCTGGCAATGAGGAGGTAGGACTGACCTGTGTGTGACAAGATAAGATTGGGAAAGTGTGTGATGAGAAAGCAGGAGAATACGGGTCAGGAGATAAAGCCTGCTCTGTCTTTACTTTGTGCTCCACTGAAATGGCATCAGTAATCTCCTGATCTCCAGACATCTGCTCCCTAGGTACATTTTCAGAGGTGACTGAAGCTGTATCCCTTCCCGTTGTCTCTTTCTCCTTGTTTTTACGAATAACCCCGGCATGTCCGAAAGCCCCTGAGCTCACCGGTATTGGTATTGGAATTGGCACAGGAACAGGGAAAGGAACTACAATTGGATATGGCACCAGGACAGTAGGTTGTGGACATGGCAGACCCAAAGTTGGCAAGAGTGGTGGAATGGGGTGAGAGTAGGCAGATGCACAGGGTATCATAGACCCTGGATATGGGTGTAAGAGCTGTGGTGCGGGAATTGGGCGAACTGTGGGCGTGTGTATCTGTGGAGATGTGTGTAAGGGCCTCTGGTGTGGACTAGAGCCTGGGTTTCGAGGCTGTGCATGAAGAGGTACCCGGTTAAAGGATGGAGGCTTTTGTATCACCCACGACTGCTCTATAACAGCACGTGGTGGAGATGTAGATGGCATCGGAGGGCCAGTCTGGATGTGAGAAGAAGCAGAGCTCTCTCTTTCTTTCTGCTGAGCCAAGACAGATGCTCTAACTGAGGACGATGACGAAGACGACGATGACACAGGCGTGGAAACTTTAGGTGACACTGTTTCTTTTCTGTCTCCCTCCATGGAAGGGTTGTTCCATGATTCTGGCGTCAGCAGAGTGTCACTCTCTCCGGTTGGACGGTTCTCGTTTTCTGGTTGGCTCGGACTAGAGCCAGACGTCGTAAGAGCAGCTCGGGCCTCTCGGTAGAAAATGTCCATTTTATACTGGTTAAGGCACTTGGTACTGCAGAACTGCAGTCTGTCGTCACCTGCACCTAAGTCCAGGTACTTGGTGTGACGCACGTGTTTGCACCAATCGCACACCTGAAGAAGTCAGAAGATAAAAATGTTAACACTTTATTTTAAATCATATAATTGTTTATAGGAAGAAAAGTAAATAAAATTAATAAAGGACGAAAACAAACGAACGTTAATTCAGTGTTGTGGTTGTGTTTCATTCTAAGAAAATTGTGTCTCACAGCTTTCCTTGAATGATCACATTGTAATGAAAATTGCATAATATTTTTTATTTACAGTCTTTAATCACATCTACCATCATGCATCCAGGTACAGGACAGAAGCTTGGATTGAAGAAAACTTATTTCAGACACATGACCTTGCTCTGACCTTGACCCTATTTGGATTTATTTCAGAATGCAATCTGGTGGTTACGATAATTATAATAATAACAATAAATCTTGAACAAATGGCTGGATGGACAACCATAAAACATGATGTCTCCACCCCTTCAAAGTGGAGATCCATCCATCTATCTATTATCTGTACCACTTATCCTGTGTAGGGTTGTGGGGGGCCTGAAGCCTATGCCAGGGAACTTTACACATCAGCATAAGACAGGGTACCCCCTGTATGGGGTGCTAACCTATGGCAGGGAACAAACACACACTTGCCTACAAAATGGGCTAATTTTGAAACACCAGTCGACCTACACCACATGTCTTTGGACTGTAGGAGGAAACAGGAGTATCCAAAGGAAACCCACCAAGCACAAGGAATACGTGCAAACTCCACGCTTGCAGAGCAGTGGCAAGATTCGTACCGCCAACCCTTGAGGGGTGAGGTGACAGTACTTTCGACTGGTTATAACTTTGCTTGGGGTACAAGGAAGGCATGCATCAAGACTCTTTTCTGTTCTGTAACTTCATCTAGATGTCCGAGTTCTTAGCAGTCTTTAAATAATGACATAGGATCTACTTGGGTAAAAAACTCTGCCCAACAGGGGTTTGACTGATGATACTTTTAGTCAACGACCAAATGAGTCAGTATAAGAATGCATTTATTTATAGAGAACTTTTGTAAGTCACTGTGGATATGGACGTCTGGCAAATAGAGTACACATAAAACCACTAAGATACCATATCACCAGTTATATACTTTTGCTAGTTTTGCATTTAAAATTTTGTAATTCTCTTTGGTTGTTTTTTAAACTTACGTATCTTTGGTATGGTATCTAGAATCAAGCAATTTATTTACACAAGCCTCATGCCCCATTGGAACAGGCTAGCCTTTACTTCAGGAATGCAAACTCTGCCCACTGCAGCGTTGTGGCGCAAGGTACAGTAATGCCAACAATTTGCAAATTTGTATAGTCCATGCTAGAATGTAAAAATATTGTAAGTAAATATTGCTACATGTCTGGAGAGATATGCGAACAGAATATACAGTACTATGCAAAAAGTCTTGAGCCACCCAGCATTTATTCATATTTTGCTTCCAAAGAGCCAGACTTTCCTCTACTGTATTTTTAATGTAGTCTTAAGGAATAGTTCTCCAGGCTTCCTGAAAGACTTTCCTGTCTCTGATTTTTGGCAGGTTTTGTCTTTCATTTTAGGTCCAGTCTCTGGTCCAGTCTCTGAGCAGTTTCAGAGTAATTTTTTTTTTGTTGGTTTGTTAAGTCACACAGTGACCTATGAATCATTCATGCATTAAAATATAAAAAAAAAACATCTACCTTTAGGCATGAACCAGTGAGAAACAGGAGAAGATGATGACAGCTGATCAGGCTTGTGATTAGTATACTGGTGATGCTGAATAATGAGTGGTTGGAACAGACGAGAGGGGAAATGAGGTTGCTGCTGAGGTTGTTACATACTGTAACCAACCAAAATTTTAATTGTATCTTTAGACTCGTTACAGCCTGTCACAGTAAAACATTTGTTCGCATTTCTTTAATTGAATCTACATAATTAAATTTGAAGAAATGTGAGGTGACTCACGACTTCTCCACAGCACTGTACTGTATGAATGCATTGTAAAGGAACCCCAGTGCTTATGAGCACTTACTCGTGTGTTGCTGTTCATCTTAAGCATGAGCTGAGGAGAAGTTTCCTCCGGTTGACCAGGGGGAGAAGAAGACTCGTCACCATGCCGATTTTCATTTTGAGCCTAAAAAAATTTTTAAAAGGTACATCTGAATTTTAATATATTTGGTGAAAAACCTAGCTCTCTGGGTAGACGTGTGGATGGTGACTACCCACTGTGTGTTACTGTGAGTGTGTGTAGTGGCTGCTCCAGATTGCAGTAAGCTGATCCTGTGTTGACTGTACCCGGTGCTCTCCCCCGTCTCGCTGGTGTATGGAGTGTGAAACCTGATGCTGTTGCGGTAAAGTATGTGCTGCAAGAGGACACCACTCTCTCCATGGCAGCCCTTACTCCTTCCTCTCGAACAGGCTCTGACTTGATTTTCCATCTCTCTCTCACTCTTTCTCTTTCATTTACCTCTCCTACTCTTTTTCTGACTTCTTTTTACAGCATGTTTTATTGCAGAAATAGTCCTTATAATATCAACAATGCGATATCTTTCCGGGAAACAGATATTTTTTAGTTCCTTTTTTTAAATCCCTGTCCCTGTAGGTAGGCCAAAGTGATAAAGTGAGTGTAAATATATTTACAACATACTGGCAGCTTATTAAGCTTTATGCCCAAGTCAACAGCTATGGATTAAAGGTGAATATTTGCAAATACACTCAATCCGTGTGTCTGTCCATTTCTAAGGCTGGGTTCAACCACAAGCTAAGCTGAAGTCGCCTTATTAAAGGTGACCTCACATTCAGAAAGGATTAAGAAGCTGCCCTAGACAGCACACATGTTAGCGCTGAATGACCATAGCCGTCATCGAGTAGTCCTGGCAGTCGCATCCGCGAATGTTAAGCAGCTGCTAACGGCACTGGATTCTGTCAGTCAGGAGACACATGGCTCGCATCATGGGTGTGTTAATGCTAGAGCTGAAATACCCCTCACATAATGCATTCTTTAGACCTTAAAATGCATCTTGTTCACTTTTCATCCGAACACACCGTTTCAGTGTCTATGTAAATGAGCTACTGCTGAGCCACGCCCCCACCACCAGAGAAGTGCCGAGCTGAGCAACAAGGAAGAGGAGGAAGAGGAGGGGGAGGGTTTCCCTCATATGAGGTCACTTTTGTTGGAAAATGTAATTGGCTTGAAAACATTTTTCTCACGTTTTTTAAAAAAAAAATGTATTGTACACACAACAGTGCCATTAGAGACCCATCTGAATGGGTAGTTCTTTCATGTTTTCCATAGGAAGTCCAAATTCAGCTCAATTAAACAAAGCCATTTGGAACAGTTTGTTCAGGTTTTATGAATAACCAGGCTGTAAGTGGCTCCAAGATTCTGTTTAAACTATCTTTAATTCAGATCTATCCTACAAGTCTAGATCACACTTGGGGCTTTTACCACTTTAGAACCAGATTTAAAAATAGTATTTTTTCCACTGATCAAGTCCAGTTTTGGACTCCTATACAAAGGGTCAGTTCTGCTATGTTTATCCAAAGCAGATTTAGTGCTCCATGTGTTGTCTGGGGCTTGATCAGATTACTCTCACATTAGGACCCTGGAATTGAACAGAATTGTTCCAGGCTCGAGTCCACTCGAAGAGATGGTCTCGGGCACAGAGTATGGTTCGAATCATATATGGAAACCAATCGTACCTAAGCATTAAAGTAGATCACTGATTAGGTGCGACATCGTCAGTGTCATTGCCCTCTAAACCCCAACGCTCTCCTCCTGAAATCTCCATCTGCGCATGCTAATCTCACTTTTGACCCACACAGCCATAGCTGATATAGTAGGAGGACGTTGCTCTTGATATTTTACTGAAAAAAAATATCGCATAGCGCGAAAATTAACTCCCTTGTTTTCTTCTTCTCATGTGTTTAAAGGCGGCTTGCACTTGTGTAAAATACACTAGTGTGCCCGAGTACGGAGAACAAAAACAATGTGACCAGCAGGGGAGTAGCAATCATTCCTGGACATGATACAAATCGATCTTGCTTAATGTGAAAACGCCCTTAATTCATTTCGGTAAAATGTTTGAGTTTCACTTTTTCTTAACACATTATTGTTTTGCTAACTAACAGAAAGCGGCTGTGATTTGTAATGTCTGTGGAATCATTTCAATGCTATAGTCAATAAAGTGCACACATAGTACATATAGAATTTTCGAGTTACATTGAATGCATGTGCATCCAAACAAAACCCCCACCACACACACACACACACACACACACACGCGCACACACTTCCCTTATGAATGTGCTGTGTGTTACAGTTTTTATTGTGTGTGCATATGTGTGTCATTGTTCTTCAGGTCGTGATGTCACTCGAATATAAAAAGTTCAAGGGTTAGGACACAACATAAAGCATTTAGGACCTGATAAGGACCTATGTTTAAAATTGGAACATGAAACTCATGTTCCAAACAGTGAAAATATTTAAAAACTTTGATTTACATGTATATTGAATTAGCTAAATTTGGCTAAACAATTTCAGGACTTCAGCATAAATGCCATAAAGTTGCCCCTGATACCCTCTGGCTCTGGCTGCCTGAAACAGCCCACATACTCTACCCATACTGACCTTGTTGCGTTTAAAGTAGGCTCGGCGGCACATGGCGAAGCACTTCTCGCTACAGAAGCTCTTGAGTTCAGAGCCCATGACCAGAGAGTAGCGTTTAAGCCCCTCCTTCTGACACCACACACACACAATCTGAACATTCTGCTGCTCCTCCACTGAGAGAGAGAGCGAAAGAGACAGAAGGGTGGATTACAAATTCATCCGTGTGGCACTGTACATATTTATATTTGATTTAACGATGGATTTTTGTGTATCGTGACCACACCTGCAGATGGTTTGATGAGCGGGACCACGACGGGGGTGCTGTGTAGGTCCTTCATGTGGGGGGAGAATGAGGATGATGAAGGAGAGAGTGGAAATCCGGCAGGTTCTTTCACTCCGTTTTTAACCGATGCAGATGAGCCTGACGTCAGCTTACTCTCGATTACAGTAGGCTTTGGATCTGAATTTTCTGAAGGTGGGGAGTAAATACTTGAAATAAATTACTTCAGTAATTTCAGTGTGATTTTTTTTATTATAGTTCTTTAATTATTCATTAATTCATTCATTAATTCATCTTCTATACCTCTTATCCTATATACAAAGATGCCGTCCCAGGAAACTTTGGGCATGAGGAGGGGTACACCTTGGCCAAGGTGCCAATCCTTGGATACCATCAAAGTAGAAAGTTTCCTCAGTATGCTGGAGCCATGATCGGATTCCCTGATACACACCTAAAATACTGGCCTCTCAGGAACTCCTTTAATGTCCCTTACCTACAGTATAATGAAAAATCCTTCTGTTTTTGCAGGACATTGCATGACCTCATACTGACCCCGTACCACTTGCACATTACAGAAACTCGACTGGGAGTTATCGCCAAATCCCCTATACAGTGCTGACTTCACTCCAAGCCATTTTTACATGTTTGGGCTATTAAAGGAGTTCCTGGGAGGCCAGCATTTCAGACATCTGATCATGGCTCCGGTGTACTGAGAAAATTTTCTAGCTTAATGGTATCCAAGCTTTTGTGAAATGATGGGATAAGTAGATTAATGTAAAATCTACTTTATTTTTTTTGACATTTCAGTAAGCCGGGAGAAGCAAAGCAGTCATACAAATCATTAAAACTCATACATAATATGTACATGGACACAAACTAGTTCAAAGGGCTAACTGTGCTAAATGGAAAAGGAAAAAAAAAAAAAAGCGACATATGAACCCACATATGCACGATTTTATAGAGAAATAGTTTTATTACATATTACATACATAAAGGTCTATTACATATCATACAACAGTAATAAAGCACTCCAAACTATAGTTTCAATATACTGTAATGAACACTGTAAAAAAAAAAAAAGACAGCTGTGTCAAATACCGTCCACTTCATCCAGTATTTCATATTGTAAGTTTAGAATAAACTTACAATATGAAATGTATGTAACTGTAATGTAACATCACTAAACCTATTGTTTTATTGTAAGCTTCAAGCTTTACTCCCAAGTGGTGCATCAAAAAAGCGTTGTTTTCTTGTCCGGAGACGCTAGTTTGACCTGACAATGCCACACTTACCTATTCCCAGGAGCCCAAAAGAGCAAAACTGACCCTGCTCTCTGGATGGCAAGGATGGCATACACTCCCCCACCCTTATTAATCATAGCTAGACTAGCCTAACACATGCATCTGTAAACTCATGCATGTGGAAGTGGGTGGATAGCGCTGTCCATTGAATGTCTTACACCGATTTTTGATGAAGCTTGAGCGGCTTTGCGTGCCTTCGAGAGAAGCACGTCGTAGAAGAATAATAGCGGAGCGGGACCTTGATGGGTATTAGTTTAGACTAAATTCAAACCAAAATTTCTTTTTCTGTAGTTTCTTCATAGGAATAAAAGATTGAAATGAGATTTTTAAAAAAGGCATTACCAATGGGCCAATTTCAAAAGGATTCATAATATACTGTACAATCTTTTAGATTCTATGAGACATTTTTCTTAATAGTATCAAGTCTTAATAAGCAATAAAGATTTTTTAAATAGAGAATAGTTTTTATCCAGTATACCAATATCAGCACCAAATACAGTAATATGTCCGGGACATCCAAGTACATTTAATACATACACTGGAATAAAGTTTAAGAAAGGATGGCGGGATTTCGTTAAGGGCTCATGAAACTGAAAGCAAGAAGTGCTATGGATGCAACTTGATGCAAAATACCAAATAACTTCTTTATCTGTTGCCAGATTGTAAAGAATTCAATGGGAATATTCCTGTATAACCAGTGTTACGTCCCGTAGTATTTTCGGCATTGCGCATGCATTTTGGTGCCTATGTCTTTCAGGTCCTGGGATTGGAC
>JAQQZS010000004.1:19527181-19537647 GCA_030068045.1 Platyallabes tihoni | reverse complement strand
AAATGGTCATGAAAATAAAGAAAACACATTGACAGATAGATGAGAAGGTGTGTCCAAACGTTTGGCCTGTACTGTATGTGTGTGTGCCCTGCGATGGATTGGCACCCTGCCCAAGGGTGTACCCCGCATCGTGCCCTAAGGCTCCCCCGCAACCCTGAATACATGATAAAGTGGTATAGATGATGAGTGAGCGATTGATTTTTTTGGTCATTGCTATGTTTATAAGACTAGTAAATAATAAAGAAAATGTTTTGTCTACATGATTCTATATGCCAGGGATTCATTTGTTAATTCCCTTTTTGGGTTTGTATGAAGTTGATGTGGTGAAGTACAAAAGCACAAAAATAACCTGGGCCGGGACATCAACCATACAGAAAGAAATAAAAAATACTTGGGATTGAAGGGGTTAAATAAAGTCACTAATCAAGTAGAGACTGCAAACATGACTGCTGGCATGAATACCAAACAGGATGTACGCATAACTTTAACCGAAAATCCGACTGAAGGCTCAGCATGGCATGAAGCAGTACACCATGACACGGTTTCTGTTACAGTGTGAAAGTGTGTCTTTTGACAGAAACAATTTCTGCAGATGTAAAGGATGAAAGTGCGATATTGAGGCTTAAGTAAAGCTTACCCAGGGCTTGGGCAGGCATCGGATGTTGATGAGAAGAAGCAAACTGGCATCAATCCACACGAGCAAGAGCTGACAAATACACATATGCTTGCTCTTACAAATTGCTTCAATTCTAAATGCCAAAACCCATCTACATACAGAGAATACAGTACACGGTACCACGCAGGATGATTGCTACGCAATGCTGTAAATGTAAAATATAACTGAGTTCCCTATAGTCAGAAAAGCACCACGGCGTGAAAACACTGCTTGGGTTATATTAAATTTTATGTATCATCATTCCTTTCGGTGTGTGTGTGTGTGTGTTAACAGACAGATGCAGCTCTGATGTACGACGCAGTACATGTTGTAGCAGTAGCTGTGCAGCAAGCACAGCAGATCACTGTGAGCTCTCTACAGTGCAACCGGCACAAGCCCTGGCGCCTCGGAGGGAGGTTCATGAGCCTCATTAAAGAGGTACACACACACACATACACACATATGCATTTCTTATACACATGTACAGATACACTGTTTATAGTGTATAAAGCAATTTTAAGTACACTTCATCCAGAGTTCTCCCAAATGGCCTTTCAATGCATAAATAAATTGTGAGAGAGATATAAATAAATGCTTGCATGGTAAAAAAAAAAAATGTTTTAGTTACAGATATGTAATGCATGTGGTTCTGTAGTGAAATAAACAGAACGGTTCATAGTGTGCAGCTACCAGTTATTTGTGATGAGCGTACCAGTTCTGTATATGGATTCTCATCAATATCATCATATTGTGTTCAGGGTATTATGTTATTTTGCTCATAGTATGTTCAGTATTTTGTCTCGAACAGGACTGGATCAGACTTTTAAGTCCAACAGTACTTCTGTACTTGATTTATGACATCCATAGTATTTTGACACGGTCATATTTTTAGATGGCATTATCGTGGGCGCTTTGTGCAAAGGCCGCATGCCGCCCCATCCCTTTCTTCCTTTGTTGCGCTCTCTATCATCTTGAACTTCAACCTCTTCTTTCTTTGCCTTTGTCTTTGTCTCTGGCTAATTCTCTGACAGCTTTGATGTCTGACTTCAGAAAGTGTCACTTTCAGAACAATGAACAGAGCGTCTTCTTTGTAGTGCAATAATGTGCCCAGATGTCAGCGCTGATACCCTTGGTCACACTTCTTATTATCAGAGAGAAGGAGAGCGAGAGAGAGAGAGAGAGAGAGAGACTGATCTCTTAACAGAATGTGTTTGTAGAATGTTATCTTGCTATAGGTTATATGAATATATGTGGGGCGTTCAAGTGAAACCGAGACTTGTAATGAAATTTCTGAGGACCCTGAAATTTAGCGAGTGGTGTGTTACGCCCCAGTCTAGGTCGGGCCGTAACAGGAGTGAAAAGGAAAAAAAAGGGGGTGAGACCAAAAGTGCATTTGCTTAGTGTTTATTTACAAAAAGGTGAATAAGCAAATCCCCAAAAGGTGGCTGTAAGCTTCAGAAGCCGACAAGGCCAAAACAATAATCAAAATTCCCTCTACCTAGTACCAAAGTGAAACAACTTACCTGCACCGAAAAAGAAACAGAAATACAAAATTCTTCCCTTACTCCCTAACTAACCACAAACCAAGAAAAAACAAAGTGTAACCAAAATGGCGTCAACCTGATCCTTGAAAATTGACAGATAACTTGTCACGAACTTGTAGAAGAAACAAATCTGTCTGTGTGAACTGTACACACAATCATTCACCAAAACCACTTGCACATTACAGAAACCTGGCTGGGAGTTATTGCAACATCCCCCTTACAGTCCTGACCTCGCTCCAAGCCATTTCCAGATGATTGCTCCATTAAAGGAGTTTCTGGGAGGCAGTCTGTCATGGCTCATCTATTCTGGTGGTATCCAAGCACTAGTGAAACACTGGGATAAGTGCCTTAGTGTAGCAGGGGATTGTATAGACAAACAAAAGGAATTTTTACTCTCAGAACTGTTCTGCATAATCAAAAGTCTCGGTTTGAATTGAACACCCCTTATGGTAGCAATGCACTATTAAAAGCAACCATACTGAATTTATTCTACTGTATATAAAATGAAAAGCACAGCTATTTTCACAGCTATACAATTTTAAAACATCTAAAACGCCTCATTGTGTTCTCTGAAGGCTTCGTGGGACGGTCTGACGGGACGAGTTCTCTTCAACAAAACCAATGGCTTGAGAACAGACTTCGATCTAGACGTAATCAGTTTAAAGGAAGATGGCCTGGAAAAGGTACTGTGTATTTCTCTCTCTCTCTCTCTCTCTCTCTCTGTCTCTTGCATATCTATGTACTGTACAGTCTACATTTGTTCATGTGAATATTAAATATGCGTTCGTCCTTTGGATCAACAGATTGGCACATGGGAGCCTCTGATTGGCTTAAACATGACAGAGCATCACAGGAGTAAAGCCACCAATGTTACAAACTCTTTGTTCAACAAATCACTAAAGGTCGCCACTATTCTGGTAATGAGACACACTTTTAAAAAAATTATTCATTTTTCATCTCTGATTGTTTACTTATTATATTGTTTAAGATGATGACATCTCAAGCTGTGAAATGAAAAACATTAGTCTGCATCTGCAGGTTCCACTTTAATTTAAAACCAGATTATAAAACCACTTACGATGATCATCGTCATTGATAATTTGTTTTTTCTCGTTCTGCACTCTACAAAACACAGATAACTCAGAGCGCATTTCAAATTCTCTCCAAGACAGTAGAGTTTGAGGATAGTTTTTCATTCCTTTTATTGCTTATACATACAGGAGGAACCCTATGTGATGTTTAAGAAGTCGGATAAACCCCTCTGTGGCAATGACCGCTTTGAGGGCTATTGCGTGGACTTGCTGCGTGAGCTCGCCAACATTCTCGGATTCCATTATGAGATCCAGTTGGTAGAGGATGGGAAGTACGGAGCGGTGGAGGAGAGCACGGGCCAATGGAACGGCATGGTGCGAGAACTTATAGACCATGTAAGTCTTTGTTTTGGTTTCACATGGACTTCATAGAGCGTACCTCCATACTGTAGATTTCCATAGAGTTTAGGTTCTCCTCATGTCACCGGGGTGGCTCTGGCCCTTTGGGGTGTGGCTCTGCAGGGCTTCTTGGGGTGTGCTGTAGTGTTTGGCATCAGATCCTTTGGGTGTTGTGGGTTGCGGAATGGGTCCTCTGTGGATCTGTGGACTTGTTTGTCCAGCACATCTCATGAGTGAGCGGTCAGATTGTGATCTGGATTGTTCGAGGCTGGGTCGACAGGCTTGGGCTCTTTTCCTGCTGTGCTGTGTATGTGGTGTGCTGTGATGCAATGGGTGTTCTGTTGTCTTTCTCTTTGGTCCAGCATTGACTTTTGCTGATTTGTGATGCTTTGGGCTAGCCTTTGCTTCCCACGGGCTTGGGTGAGCCTTGAGTGCCCATGATCTTGTCACCAGTTTGCTGGTGAATATATGAAAACTGACCTAAGACCAATTTACAGTTTGACAAACCATTCGTACATCTGAGAACAGATACTGTAGATGCCACAAACTAAAATATTTTAGGTTTCATATACTGTATACAGACCTTAAATCGATTAAGCCTAACTGTTATGTGGCACATTTGGTATCCAAACATCATATTATATTAACTCTCCAGACATAGAAATGGATTCAGTTGCAGAGTTTATTAAAGTACCAGACAGTCCAGGCCAGTTTGCCAGGTCAGCACAAAATGGCATGGCAAGAACAATAGGGATGAGCAGATAATGAAGAAAAACATGGCCAAGTCTTCGGAATTATTTGCATCTAACCTGCAGTTTAAATACACAATTGTTGGCCAGAAGTATTAAAACAACATATGCTATGTATTATAGTTCTCCCGGTGCACTAAACAACTGATTTCCCTAATTAGCTCTCGCTTATCTGGCTGTAGAGTTGTGCTAATTAACTGAACAACTAGTGAAAAACTGTCTATGTGACAATGGTCTTCAGCGCCTGGAGCCATGGCCCTAGGTCATCTCCAGACATAAAGCCAGCGTATCATGTATCATGACCAGCGTTACTTTGTAACGCGTTAGAGTACTTGGATTACTTTTTTGATGTAATGAGTAATCTAACACGTTAGGTCCACCATTTAAGTACTGTTATTTAGTTACTTTTTCAAAAATTTAGACAATGTATGTAATTCGTGAGCCAGACAGCAGTCATTCCCAATCCATTAGCATGTGCGTGTGTTTGTGTGTGTGTGTGTGTGAAAGTCGTACTACAATCCCCGCCCCCGATACCCACCCCCCTCTGTTATTCCTGCTGTTATACCCCTATCTCACCTATGCGGTTTGACTATGCGAGGACCGACGCGCAGAAAGATGGAAACCTACAGTAATCACAGCGCCAAAACTCGCGGTGAATCATGATGAACCGTACTTACGGCCACCGTGCAAAAACAGCGTAGGTGAGACACGGGTATTAATAGTTAAGAGATTATGGGCCAAACTTTGCGGAGTGATGATGGTAGAATAATTATAAAGGTCTTGACTAAAACAACATGCATGAGGAATCACACAGGAGTTTTAATTTTCTGCAATGGAAAAGTACTCAAACTAGTTACTTTTATCAGAAAGTAACGCTGTAATGTAACTGATTACTTTTTAAAGACAGTAATTTTTTAATGTAATTAGTTACTTTAAAAAGTAACGTCCCCCAACACTGAACATGACTGACCCTGCGTTCTTTGACCTCAGCTCCCAAGCTGGGATATGTGAAAAAAGAATTGCACTGTGCAGAAATGTATATTTAATAAATATACATTTGTCAAATATACAGCCGGGCCAGGGGTAGCTGAGTGGTTAAGGCATTAGACTATGGTTCGGAAGATCCCACGTTCAAACCCCACAACCACCAAGTTGACCCTGTTGGGCCCTTGAGCAAGGCCCTTAACCCTCAACTACTCAGATGTGTAATGACATAAAAAAAAAACAAAAATGTAAGTCGCTCTGGATAAGAGCGTCCGCCAAATGCCTAAATGTAAAAGATGAACCTTAAGTATATACAGTAATAAGCATTAAAAATACAGTAATAAGCATTATTACCGAATCAGGTTATGAAAGCTACACTATTCATCCCACTCTCGCATTGCTTCTTATAGCTCTTGCATTTGGCCCATGACCGCTGCCAGCTCCGGTTTGGCTCTCTTTCTATACTTTCCTGGAGCCTTCTACCCATATCTGTTACTGCTATGATAACACAGCAAAAGGATGCTTCTTGACAGTGGAGGCATTATGTGTATTGGTTTTGCTGTGCATGTGTGCGTCCACAATTCTTGCTCTCAGGAATGAGTGGCTGAATGTTCTTGGGATTTGTCTGAAATTCTCATTGTAATCAGATAATTTGATTTGATTCGATTTTGGAATTAATCCATCACGGTCATGGCCATTACAAGGACAAGGGTCTGACACTGGTTTTCTTCAGTAATGTCCTTTTAAGGAAAAAAAAAAGTATACAGTATTTAATAGAGATTTATAACAAGAAACTGAAGGAGTTTGTATTAGATTTACAAATGGTGGCAGTAATTTGTTTATGTTTAACTACAGTATTCCTCAGGGCATTTTTTATCCTGAAGACTGTACAGGCATCATAAATATGATGCAGGTTTTAAAAAAAATGTTTTTATAAAAAACATATTGTATATGTCCTGAGAGCACCTGGTCCACAATGAGAAGTCTTTTGTCTTTGTATCCACAGTCTCATTATCAGGAACTAATTAACACACAGCACCCCAGGGTGAGCTACCCGACTGAGGATCTGTCCTGCCATAAAATACCTTGTGTCACTTCCATTTGGTTCTCTGGTCATTATATATTTCAAAGAGGCCCGGGGGTATAAAAAGGTATGCATTATGTAATGCAAGATGAATTCATCATTGTACATTATGCCTGCAAATCCACTGGCTCTGTAAGCTCTCTTTGTTTTTTCTTTTATGTGTGTATAAGTAGGGCCATTTATTAATTTTACTAACTAAAATATTATTCTTTGTAATTGGTTATGTTATGTTACGTTACAGTATTATACAATTGAGTCAGATCATACTTGGAAATACATATTAGATCATAAACCTAAAAAAAACTCCATCTATCCATCTCTGTAGTCCAAATAGGGATCGTAGAGGCCAAGGGTGACCTTTGTATTTATTTCCATTTTCACAACTGTGCTGGGACTGACGGTCAACATTTACACAGTGTGGGCAATTACAACACCAATGAGACTAATCTCCATGTCTTTGGACTGTGGGAGGAAACTGGAGTACTAGGAGGAAACCCACCAAGTACAGGGAGAACATGCAAACTCCATGCACACAGACCTGAGGCAGGATTCGAACCCGGACCCTGGAGGTCATTGCAACAATGTCGGACTAAATTCCATGGTCTGAGACCAACTATGTGAGGTGGCCCTGACCTGGTTACAATCAAACTGCATTTGATACTTTGATTTGATATTGCATAGCATAGTTTGATTTATTGAGAAAGCAAAGCTGAAAAGTGACATTGTTAACTGAAACAATGAAAAAACTGAAACAAAACTGAAAACTGAAAGCTCAGCATGAAAGAGCAACTAGAGTCCTTTCACATTCATTTACAGTCCTGCAGAGTGCAAATGAATGTTCGCTCAAAGTTGCATGGATTTCGGGGCAACACACAAAAAAAAAAACATTTACTGTTAGGACATTATTAGGAGATTCTATTTTCTGTTCAAATAAATATTGATTGGGATTGGAATACTTTATTTAATTTAGTTATTTAACACTTTATCTTTATTTTAAAGATTGTTTTGCGTATTCCATACAAATACAGGAAAATATACAAGGCCGTCAAAGATCTGTCCACATTTTTAACGTAGTTAAGAAAATTGACTATAAATACTATTGAAATGCTATGGAAATTTTAAATAGCTTTTACTTTAAATAGACCTTCACTGACTGCATACAGTAGAATGTATAGAGATCTGAATCCTAACACAAACATGAAATTTGGACCTCAGCTGGAAGAAAATTCTATTTGACCGGACCTTATTAAATTTTAATTCAGTACCTTTGGTCTAGCATTTTATCGAGTGTAGCCTGAGTGATTCTTCATTTCATGATTGCTAAAAGTAACTTGTTTTTCGCTATATTTCTCTAAAAGTGCCTGTACAAGTGATATTGTTATAGGTTGTTTAAACTGCTGTTGTTTAAACCAGCTATCCAGTTTGACACTGAAACCCCATCGGCTATTGCTGAGTTTTTTCCAGTCTCATTCTTCTCTGCCAGCAGCCACATCTGAAATGCCCTGGAGCTAGTAAGCTTGCTTGGGATCAGGCGAAACAAACCAAATCCCCTTCCAGCTGAGATGAGGTAAAGCACCAGAAAGCTGTAGCAAGCTCTGGAGCACCTGCTAGTCCTTGTGCTTTAAAGAAGTTCCTCAAATCAAGGAAGGACTACATTTGATTTCCTTGGCAAAGGGGTGTGGCGATGTATCGGCTCTTGTGCCCAGTTTTTCTTTTTTCTTTTTTTTTCTTACAGTGATTTTCAGTACTCTTGCCAGCATAAATGATTTAAATACAATAAAGTGCACAAACAAAATGTGTTGCTCTGGGGCTCGGATCATGGTTAAGGCCTATTCTCATAAGTGCTTGCAGCCTACACAGAGAAAATGCACATAAATTGTTTATTATAAATAATTTATAAATGTATAGACTCAGTCATTAAATACTCATTGCATCACAGCTTCTGTCACCATAAGGTGTTGGTCCACCACATGGGATCATAACAGTTTCAGGGAGCTGTATTTAAAGTGAATGTCCATTATTATTACATTTTTACATCTTTAATTTAATTGTACTCTCTAATCCCCTTTATTCATTATAGTGAAATGTTTCTGTTTTAGGTCACGGACAGTCGTATAAACATCACTGCTTATCATACTGTATTTTTTTACGTGATAAATAACTTAAAATTTTTTTTTTATTTAAACAGTCCTTTAAGGTAGTGGTTTGATGACCATCTGATTTTAGGGTGGTCTTAAAACTTAAATCTGTTTTTCAGATAAGATCTGAGTCACTAGTGTACGTACTGTAGGTGGCCCTAGATTGGACCTAATGTATATCCAATATGTGGTCATGTGACTGGAATGAGAATGGTCAGATCAGAATTTGTGCTACTTTTTGCATGCAGAATGACATCATCTGTCAGCACTGGCAGCGTTGGGTTTGAATAGCCATGCTACCAGTAGCTGCTAAAACAACTAAAAACAGAAAGTCTGGCGTTCTTCCTTCTTCTGCAAATACAGATGACTAACGGCTTGTCGTCCTCCAGAGCAAAATCCCAAGCATGTTTTTGCCAAAATCACATATGTTGTTTGAAATGAATAAGTCGTTGCACAAATATGTTTTGTTTTAACCCAAGCGAAGACGTATTGATGTGCATCTGCGTTTTGTTTTACAGGACCCATGCTTCCATGATAAAGTCACATGAAAACCAATTGTAGTAATGAATGTGAACCGTCATGACATGCAAATCCGATCTGACCAAAAAAGAATTGGAATTGAGCTCAATATGGCTTGTAATGTGAACGTAACCTACATGATCTCTTGCAGCCTATGGATGGAAGAGACCACTTCCATCACTCGACATGGTCAGTCAGGATAACTTAATAACAACAGAATAACTTTGTCAGGATTTGAAGGAACTCTTCTCGCAAGTGAACCAAAACTATACCAGCAAAAGCCTCCCACAGCATAACAGCCTTCTGCCTTTTTTTTTAGCTGTTGACTGTCTGTATTCTTTTCTTAATTGGGACATATGGGGAATCTTAGCCCTGGGAGATAATGACAGCTGGAGGAGATGGATGAGAGCTTGGCAGGTTGGAGGAGCATTGTTAATCTTTTCTCCTGGGATGTTATTAACACACACTGTAGCCAGAGCATGTCCATGTGTGAAAACACTCCATCATCCAATGCAGTCAACAATCCTGAATTAATTACTGATGTAATCCTTTATTATTTCCCTTAAATTAAGTGTGTCAGCAGCTGAACACTGGAAGGTCACACCGGCTTCATTGTGGGAGATCCAGATGAGATATCTGGATATTTAAATGATTTGTAACATACAGTACAGTACAGTTGCATCATCATTACTTACTTTCAATATTAATAACAGGGCATTTTAAAATATTGCATGAGTTAACCAATTCAAATCATATTTGAACAAATAAGTGGATTCAAATAATAAAGAATCTATAAACCATAACAGTTGAGAGTCAATTAGTATACTCAATAACAATGAGCTATTATAGATAAACTATAAAAAGAAATTAGAGAACATCTACCACAGTGTGGTTAAAATGTACTGTATGCCACAGAAAAGTATGACATCATTTGATGCAGGCCACTTGGCTTCGGGACAAATCATTTATGTTCTGTTAGTAACTTAGGTGACAGAATGCAGGCAGACATTAATATATTGATATATTGAATTGATTTGAATGAGAAAATCATTAATTTATTCATTCATCCTTTATATCGCATAGCCTGGAGTCTGTCCCAGGGGACTTGGGTCACTAGGGAGGGAACACCCTGGATAGGGGTTTAACCCATTACAGGGCACATACTCACTCACCCCGTTGAAGGAATCCTGGAGGTGTGAGGTCACAGTGCTAACCACTATACAAATATATTAGGGCCGGGACTTTAACGCGTTAATTTAGATTAATTAATTACACAAAAATAACGTGTTACATTTTTTTAACGCATTTTAATCGCACTTATTTTTGCACCGCGGAACGTTTCTCACTGGATGAGTTTCGGCGG
>JAQQZS010000004.1:19516897-19527081 GCA_030068045.1 Platyallabes tihoni | reverse complement strand
AATATTTATATGCGATTAAAATGCGATTAATTTCGATTAATTAATTACAAAGCCTCTAATTAATTAGATTTTTTTTATCGAGTCCTATATATACATAGGACCTAAAATATATACATGAAATATACTATGCAGGAATCTATTTAAAAAATTTAGTACTTAGGCTAAAAAAATTGCTTTCGGTAACTAATTAGCAGAGTGAAGATATTATTGGGAAAATTATGACAATTTTCAAGCTAAGCCAAGCATAGGATGGACGTGAGATGTACCCAAAATTATAGCATGACTCATCTGTTATTTTAGATGTACGAACCAACCCAACTCTTATATAGTCATCCATAAATATCTCCCTCAAGCAGCCTGTCATTTCATTGTGCCCTGATATTTTTTTTCCCAGAATTATGTCATTTCATACTGTATCTTGGTAATTTTGTCTCATTAAAATACATATTTGGTAAATTTTGAATCAGCATTTCATATGAGCTGGTGAACGCTGTGATTAACTAGCCAGACCAGAAGAAATGAGTCCATTATTTGAGAGCTATTAATCAATGTTTTTTAATTGCTTCTCTCTCTTTGCTGTTTCGTTTGACAGAAAGCAGATCTGGCAGTGGCTCCCTTGGCCATAACGTATGTGAGAGAGAAAGTCATCGATTTCTCCAAGCCCTTCATGACTCTTGGCATCAGCATCCTGTACCGCAAGCCCAACGGCACGAACCCTGGCGTCTTCTCCTTCCTCAATCCCCTTTCCCCCGATATCTGGATGTATATTCTGTTGGCTTACTTGGGTGTCAGTTGTGTGCTGTTTGTCATAGCCAGGTAACATGCCAACTTTGGTGGAGAAAAGAACAAAAAATTCTGTTTTTTCACTATAAGAAAATTCTCCAAAAACCTCTACTTGTTTACAGTATATTATTTTTTTTTCTTTCTTTTAACCGCAATACTTTTGAGTGGTGTCCTATTTCTAACACCCTCAGAAGTATTGTGGTTAAAGTGTCCCATGTGTCCCATTTCAGTGTTACTGGAACTATGATATCTAAAAAGAAAAGCCATAATTGTCACCTAAGTTGGTTCAGAATATGCATAGAACAATTTTTATGACACTGGTGTAGGATGGGTAAGTTTGATGCGCCTCATTATTGTAAGCCTCTACATACCGCTGATAAAATTGATGTTGTGATTGTTTTTTAAGGTAGGCTAATGCAGTAATAGGGAAAACCTAAATCCAGATTAGAAATTTGAACATTTGGAAACGGACGCCATCAGAAAAATAATACAAGGATCTAGTAACAAAGCATGAGAAAGAGCACATGATCTTAAATCAAAATTAGTTCATATAGTCAAGCTCCAATTATCAATAACTTCAACTGGTATTCTAATGTACCCTGCCTGATTTTCTCTATTTGTCAATAACATTAGACTTTTCAACCTTAAATTTAAAACTTTAAGGCAAGAAGAGCATGAGAAAACACAAAATCTCCCTCGCCCACCCTTGGGAGAAACTTTAATGAACGCGTTTGAATGGTTGGATGAACTTCCCATTTAAGGTTCTGCTGCAGCATCTCAGTGGGGTTCAAGTTAGGACTTGACTAGACGGCTACAAAACTTTATTTAATTTTGTTTTGTTTGAGCCATTCTGACGTGAACTTTGCTCTTGTGCTTTGGATCATTGTCTTGCTGTATAACAGAATTACATTTAAGCTTTTAATCACAGACTGGCTGAGATTCTCCTTTAGGATTTTCTGTTAGAGAGCAGAATTCATGATATTATTAATTATGGCAAGTCGCCTAGGCGCCTAGGCCCTAAAGCAGCAAAGCATCCAGTCACTATTACATAACCACCATGTTTGTCGGTTGGTTTGATGTTCTTATTAGGGAATGCTGAGTTAACTCTATGTCAGCTGTAACAGGAACCCATGACATTTTAAACTCATCTTTGACTCATCAGTGTGTAGAGCTTTATTCTAATTTTGTCAGGTTTGTCAGTCTTTTATTTTAATTGGGCATTTACTAAACATGTCTTTATGTTCCTCATGATTAACAATTGCCTAGTAATTTCCTTGTGGTGGAATCATCAACACTGACCTTTACAAAAGGCGTGCAGTTTCATACATATCGTTTTTTTGTGACTTCCTGACTGAGTCATCGAAAGGTTCTTGGAGAAATTTTAGTCAATTTTAGCCATTTCTTACCATTGTTTCACTTTTTCTCCACTTGGATATCATGGCCCCAGTGTGGTTTGCTGGAGTCCTAGAACTTTAGAAATACAAGTTGCATTATAACCCTTTCCATAGTGATATATTTCAACCTTTTCATCTCTTTTGGAATTTCTTTTGTTTGTGACATGGAGTGCAGCTTCTCTAGACCATGTCTGTTAACTCTCTAGCTGAAGTAATCCTCATAATAATCCTCACATTTTTAGTACTTGTTGCACTCCTCTTCCAAATGCACCATTTCAGTGTCTATGTAGATATGTATATGTTTCAGTGTCTATATAAATACCTATATATGTAAGTGCTGTCAAACCACACCCTTTCAAAGAGCTGCAAAGCTGAGACACTTCTTATACGACGTACAGTATAAATATGTATAAATACGTTAGGGTTTGGAGATTCACCTGCTCTAACGCTCATACTCGGCCTGGTAATGAGCTGGTGATTTGAATTGGGTGTCTTTGATCAGTTAAATTAAATCATTACATTAAATCATGTTGGACTCTGGACAGTCTGGACTGGATGGAGACACAACTAAGCTCATGTGTCTGTTTAAGGTGATTCCTTTCATGTTATAAATTTCATTGGGCCAAGACACACTTGTACATCACGCAGTAAAAACATCAGTTTTTTTTTTTCAGTCTTAAGACAAGGTGAAATGCTTGATCGTCTAACAACAGGACTTGCTTAGAGAGCTCCTTAGAGAACAGAGTTTCAGCTACTGGATGTTGAGTGCTTATTCATAATTTCTGTTGAATTATTTAAAAGGGAGGCATTTTTTGGCATGAAATGAATGGATAATGTAGCATAATAAAATATTCAAATATCCTAATGGTTTTTAAGACAACTCTAGATAAATACTTTAAACAGTAATGACTATACATTTAATGTTATACAGGATCAGTCAATCCAGGTGTTTTACAGTATGTATTGCAGTTTTAATTTCCCTTTAATGCCTGTCTAATCATCTTTTATTTCTTTCTTCTCTATATCAGGTTCAGCCCGTATGAGTGGTATAATCCTCATCCCTGTAACCCTGATTCTGACATGGTGGAGAATAACTTCACTCTTCTAAATAGTTTCTGGTTCGGAGTTGGGGCTCTCATGCAGCAAGGTAGAGGCTTCAGCCTGTCTGTGCAAAATTTCTGGCTCACTGTAGCCCAGTCGGCTTCTCTGGGGCCCCCTTCTGGTTCAGAGCTGCTACTACAGGCTGCAAAGGACTCTGTATGTTAATGCACTGTAGAAGTTACTGAGACCAAGCTGAAGTTCATAAAAACAAATAACACTTTCGCTTTATAAGTCTCAACATTCTTGTAACAGTGATGCCCAGAATATTTTCACAACACTGATATTCTAATCTGAATTAGAGACAGAAAGATTTATCAGGAAGATTTCGTACTCTAAACATCACTGCTATTCATTTAATGAATAGAAAACATTACTGTAGAAATAATTGGTGGCACGGTACTGGTTAGCACTGTTGCCTCGCTCCAGGGTCCGGGTTCGATTCCTGCCTCTGGGTCAGTTTGCATGTTCTGCCAGTGAGTGGTGGGTTTCCTCCGGGTACTCCAGTTCCCTCCCACAGTCCGAAGACATGCAGATTAGACTAATTGGTGTTCCCAAGTTGCCTTTAGTGTGTGCATGCACGTGTGAATGTTGACCTATGAGGTCCTACCACGGTTGTAAAAATAGGAACCATTGGCCTCCATGATCCCTAGTTGGACTACAGAGTTTCATGGATGATTAATGGAAAGAAAGTGTTGCAAAGGCCTGTGCAGTGCTCTTTCTCACTTGCACTCAAAAGAGTAACAGCACAAAAAGGATTCACAAAAAAAAAAGCATTTACATATTAGACACATTTTAGTAAAGTTTAATTTAGGCAGTTTAATTTCTATAAACTGCATAAAATGAATATAGTTTAATAAAACATATTTTAATCATGACATGAGTTATGATACCAGAAAACAGTGTAAAACCACAAAACCACACATGGCTTAGCTGACCTTGCTTAAGAATTAATGATACATGGATGCCCAGAAGTCATTGTTTAAAGTCCTCAGTGAAAATATGGATCTTAATATGGAACACATAAAGGATGATACCGCTATACACTTCACCCTGGGGAAGGAACACTACAGAGTCCCTTGCCACTGTAGTTTGCCCCATAGAGGTCAGTGGGAAGTAGTGACAAGGTTTGAAGTTACCTTGGGTGCATGAAAGTAAAGACCTAACAAGGTGTTGCTTAGTTGGGCAGGAAATGAATCCTCTACTCTAAGGAAGAGGATTAGGCCCACCATTGAAATATGTTTGAGTTCTGACTGTTTTTTAAATCAGGATGCTCGTTAAACTCAGAATTCAGTTTAAAGTCAGAATTCTGATTTTTAAAAAATTATTTCATTGACATTTCACAGACGAACCTTAATCTCAAACAAAACCTGAGATTAAAGGTAGATTTCCAAGATTAAAGTTAGAGTTTCAGAACGTTTTTTCTGAGATTGCAGTTTGTGTGATTAAAAATGGCAGAATTCTAATTTATTTTAATTAATTTGTAATAAAAGAAAAATCTCAGAAAAAAAATCAAGAACTCAAATAAATAGGTTAATGTGGCCCTATTCATCTTCCATACTGTTTAACCTAATGTTTAAAAGGAAAAGTTTGCAATTACATGCTAGTGTGTCATACATTTTTTCCATGTTTTTGAAGTGTATGCAATGTTCATAATTACCAAATGTCTAGAAATGACTTTTTAAACTTACAGTATTCTTGTTATATGTCACAATTTTAAAAGCTTTATGGATAGAGAATAAAAATAAAGGTAGCTGGCTGGCATGCATGCTGGTGTCAGTCTTCACAACTGTCCTTAGGTGTCTAAATTACAACAATACCTATTGTACCTATAGGTAAGTGAAAAGGTACCATTAAACTATGCTGGCAATAAATTATGAAGCTGAATTATGAATTTTGTTCTGTAGCACAAAATCTTGGAAACCGTAAATCAAAAGATAAATACTTTTTTTTGTAGAGGATTTAGACCTGGATAAAGCAATAGATACTTCCAGGTACACTGGCTCATTCCTTACCAGGACTTCCCTTTTAATGTTTTATATTGTTTTACTGTTTTTTATATCCTTCTCAATACCGTACTGCCATTTGCGCTCCTCTTCAATATACTATCCTCTACAGGGTCTGAGCTCATGCCCAAAGCTCTCTCTACCAGAATAGTTGGAGGAATCTGGTGGTTCTTCACCTTGATCATCATTTCATCATACACAGCAAACCTCGCTGCTTTCCTTACTGTGGAGAGAATGGAGTCTCCTATTGACTCAGCTGATGACCTGGCAAAGCAGACAAAGAT
Organism: Platyallabes tihoni; assembly: GCA_030068045.1. Lineage (NCBI taxonomy): Eukaryota > Metazoa > Chordata > Actinopteri > Siluriformes > Clariidae > Platyallabes > Platyallabes tihoni. The sequence goes on along the minus strand of JAQQZS010000004.1, from coordinate 19,521,516 downwards.
CCCCTATGGTGTAGTTGAAGATGGATCTACCATGACATTCTTCAAGGTGCTACAGCCAAAATTAACATCAGAGTTGTTTTCAATTTTATTTTTTCATTGGCATATACTCAGTCTATAAGTTTGCATAGAACCTGTCTTGCAACTAAATGACCAGAAATGAATTGACGCTTATGAAAGCAGTTCATAGGTAGCAATTTTGCTATAAATTTTTAAATGAATGTTTTTTTTTTCTCCGTTCTACTAATGTAGAAAACAAAGATCTCTACTTATGATAAGATGTGGGAGTTCATGAACAGCAGGAGACAGTCTGTGATGGTAAAGAGTGTAGAAGAGGGCATCCAGCGAGTCTTGACATCTGACTATGCATTCCTCATGGAGTCCACCACAATCGAGTTTGTCACTCAGCGCAACTGCAATCTCACACAAGTTGGAGGCCTAATTGATTCCAAGGCCTATGGAGTGGGAACACCGATGGGTAAATACTACACTCTGGACCTGGAGCTTATAGTACAACTGTATGATCTGCATAACCTTTATTTCACACTTTTCTAATATAATTTAAACTATAGGAAGTACAATTAAGGAGCGAGTGTGACAAAGTTACCAGAAGAACTCATATTCTCCAGCAAGCTCAGTAAAACCTAACAATTGTTTTCTTATAAAACTGCACAATTCTGTGTCTAAAACACCTGATTTTAAGCAATGAGTTTTCACTCCAAATATTGTTTATTTTATTACTCTTTATTGCTCTTTATAGAAGTTTCATTTATGCAGAAATGTTTCAAAAGCATCTTTTGCTTATGCCATATTTTTGTATGTGCCCAAGACTTTTGCACAGTACTATAAGTAAAATAACTGTTAGGTTTTACTGAGCATGCTGGAGAATATGGGTTCTTCTGTAACTTTGTTACACTTCTTCTTTCAAATTCCAGGAGTATACATTAGGTTTTTTGCTTTCATCTGAAAACTGGTTTGTCTTGTACTATATTTTTTTCTTTTCAGCCATGCATATATTCTCCTGTAATGTTGTTTATTTATTAATTTCTAAGTTACAGTATATATAGAAATACTGAATGATTTTGCACATGGTTTTGCAGATATGATAAACATATATAACAAAAAGAACAGCATATAATATGGTGCCTAAGACTTTTGCACAGTACTGTATATAGAGAACATTTTCAAGGAATTGGCAGATAAGTAACATTTGGGTGTTGTAGGTAGGGTATTGTGCTTCTAGAACAGGTACAGCTCCTAGACAAGTAGTGGTCATGGAACCTACTTATATACATGGAAGTCTCATTGTGACTGAGTTTTGCATGATGCTGTGACTATACGTGCTGGACAGACATACAGACAAACAAACAGACATTTTTTTTTCTTTTTCAGACCAATGTACAAACAAAACTTTTCTTTTATTTATATAGGTAATAAACTGCCACAGGTATGTTTGCTCTAATGACCTATGTTTTGTCTCTTAGTAACATTACTGCTTGTTATTAGCCCCACGGTTTCAGAGCATGAGACAAACTGGTTTTACACTTCTGTAGAAAGAATACACATACATTGGTCTGTTCATTCATCTTTGAAGGTTCAGTTTTTATAGTCTACTTTCCTTTTATTGGAGCAAGTAATGGTGTATCACGCTTTTGTTTTTGTTTCTTGAGGATTTCTGCAGTATGTGGATGCATTACCGTTGTTTCTGTGTCTTCTGCATACTCTGTATATACATGGTAAACTACTGAGTTGATTGGCCCTGTTGGATGATATGTATAGCCACTCCCACTTTGAGGGGAAAAAAATAGTCGCTGGATGCTGTGACATATTCTTCATAATCATAATCGGCTCACTTCTACTCAACATTTTGATTTAGTTTATGGTGCAGGTTTAATTTCAGGTAAATTCCTAAGTACTGCAAACGTTTCATTAAATTCTGTCCAGGCAGTTTTGCATGATGCTTTGACAAAATCAGGCTGGACAGACACACAGACAGACACACAGACAGACAGACATACAGATAGAAAATTTTCTAAAACTGTCTTCCGGGTCCTCCAATGTATGAAATGTAAAGATATAATTGAAGAAGCAAGTTCTGAACAATGCAATGTATAGACAAAACCTTAATTTTATTTATATAGATTGTTTATCCTGTTCAAGTTACTTATAAGCACTGCAGACCATAAACATTACTTAAAAGACATACAGAATAGTGTGTCCAACCCTTTGTAATCTATGTCCAGAAATCCCATCTGTACAATTTCTAAATCTTCTTATACAGTAAGATTCCTAAATTTACTAAAGTTATGCGTATTGTCCTTATAGGCTCTCCTTACCGAGATAAGATCACTATAGCGATCTTACAGTTGCAAGAAGAAGGAAAGCTTCACATGATGAAAGAGAAATGGTGGCGAGGTAACGGTTGTCCAGAGGAGGAAAGCAAAGAGGCAAGTGCACTGGGAGTGCAAAACATTGGCGGCATCTTCATCGTGCTGGCTGCTGGATTGGTCCTTTCAGTTTTTGTAGCTGTGGGTGAAGTGCTATACAAGTCCAAACTGAATGCACAGATGGAGAAGGTAAGGGTACATCTTAACTGTCCACAACCTCCATTGTTTATTTCCATTAGCTTTTATCTACATATTACTGACAAGGATTTAAAACTATGCTCACCCCTGTGAAAATCATTGGCTTCATTAATACAGCTGGTCTTTATTCATATTTTTTATTTCTTCCAATCCTTACTTGTTTGTCTCTTCTGATTTTCCAGCGATCGTTTTGCAGTGCCATGGTGGATGAACTATCAGTGTCTCTGAAGTGTCAGCGGCGACTCAAACAAAAACCTCAGCCTCCCACCATTGTCAAAACTGAAGAAGTGATAAACCTACACACCTTCAATGACAGACGACTGCCAGGAAAAGAGACCATGGCTTGAGGGTCATCACTTCCCTGCCTCTCTCCCCTCTCAGAGAGGTGTGAGAAAGCGTGGGGCAAGAGAGAGCTTGGGCCAGGAGACAACTCCTCTAATGCCTTCAGGTCCACCGGGACCAACCCAGCTCTCGTCCTCAGAGATGTTTCCTGTGGAAATCCAGATACCTGGGCAGAATCAATCTGTAAACCTTTACGGACGTGCATAGCGATCATATCTGTTTGAAGTCTCTTGCTATGCCTCACACTGTTAGGAACATAAGAATAAGGTTTTACTACTTGTTCTTACTGTACCAATATCTGTTCCAGTAGATGTTCAACATCTCCGTGGATGGAGAGCCCCATTCAAGTTTAAATTGTAACATTTTATAATAGTTCCAGTTATATTGTTGGTTGTTTTTTTTTCATTTGGTCTACGTTTAAAAAAATATGTGACTTAAAAAAATGACTTTGAATGTGTACGAAAGATCAAGTTCAGGCAAACATTTTCAATATAGCTTTTTAGCTAAACTTAAACCCCAAGCTCATAACAGCAAACCACACCAACAAAGAAAAAACACACCAACAAAGCACAACAGCATTACATCAAAGTAGAATTATGATTTATTACATATTGTGTTATTTTTATTATAGGATTAATTATTTCCTTCTAATGACTCGGCTTTCTTTAGGTGGCTTTTTAACATTCACGTATTAATGATGTAGGATTGTGAGTAGTGCCCAGTGTTACTAAAAAAAAGTAATCTACTACAAATGACTAATTACTACTTAAAAATTGTAATTTGATTACATAACTTATTATTACATCAGTATATAGTAAAAAGTAATCAGATTACTAATTACATTACTTTCAAGTTACTTTGAAAACATGTCACTGCGTGCGCCTGTGATGGGCGTGCACCTCCACATTTAGTCTCTCCTCTCTCACTCCTTGGGCTCCCTATGTAGGCGCCCCCCGCTTCTGCAGGTGCGCCCGGGGGCGAGGCCGCCAGGTCGGGCTGACTGGCAGTAATTAATGTTAATGGGTCTCTGGCTTTCTCCGCATTAAAAATCCTCAGTGACCCTGAGTGAGATCAAAAAGCAGTCCGACGATTAATTAAAGCGCATGCTCGTAACTGCTGCTGCTACGCAAAATTTGATTTTTCAATGCATTTTGATGAATTTTTAAATACTACATTACAGTGGTAACGTAATGTTATTGACATTGGTAACTGTAATCAAATTACATGCATTTAAAATCTGACGCGTTACATTACTGCATTATCAGGAAAAGTAATTCGATTACAGCAACGCGTTACACAGTAACACGTTATACGCAACTCTGGTAGTGCCATATGCAAAACCTTGACAAAAATGTAAAAAAAATCATCAGTTAACTCATTTAGGTTCATAATTAAAAACTTGAGCTTGTGATATTTGATAAGGAACTACAGTACCCTTTCTAGTTTAAGATTGTGGTTAAAGTTAGCTTGTTTTTGGTTTTGCTATCATGTTTCCGATTTTTCACTGTTGCGATTTTGCTGTTGAGTTTTCGGTTTGTTAATGTGTTCTGAAAAACAATGGTGTGCTCGGTTTTAACGTAACTTTATTCTTTCATGAGTTATTGTAACTTATTATTAATTATTATTAATTATTATTAACGTATTATTAACTTATTATTATTATTAGTTATTGTTAGTTAACTGTAGCATGGGAGA
>JAQQZS010000004.1:19453079-19466174 GCA_030068045.1 Platyallabes tihoni | reverse complement strand
GGGCCTGGAGCCTATCCCAGGAAGCTTCGGGCACGAGGCAGGGTACACCCTGGACAGGGTGCCAATCCATCGCAGCTATAGTAGATCACAAGATTTAAACAAATTTATGAGAACTGCAGAATGTTAAATGTAATGCTTCCATCAGCTCCATTCACAGAACAAACCTAGTTATGAAATATTAATTAAAGCGCACATGACTGAGGAGCTTATAACTTTGCTAACCCCAGATGGATGTGGCAAGGGATTGAGGCTATCACAGACCTCTGAGCATTTTACCTCCAGCTAGTTCTGCTTCATTTCCTGATGATCAACCACTTCTATGCTATTGATATGGGGAAAGTGGAGCCCATGCTTAAGACTGAGCTACCACCTGGTGAGTAACCGCTAACTACCGGAGGTCTTCACAGATATCCTTAACCTATCCTAGGCTCAGGCAGCTGTCCCTGACTGCTTTAAGTCAGCTACCATTGTGCCAGTGACTAAGCATTCTGCTGCAGCGTCAGTCAATGACTTTCGTCTCATCCACTCATCCCCCGCCATAGCAAAGTGCTTAGAAAAGCTGGTCCTCAAAAAAGCCAGCCTGCTTCCTATCCTGGATCCATACCAATTTGCTTACTGCTGCAACAGGTCAGCCGAGGATGCTATATTCACAGCACTCCATTCTGTTCTGACTCACCTCAGACTCTGCCTACAGTACCTGCCTCCCACTCTGGATCCACACCAGTTTGCTTACCGCCCCAACAGGTCAACCGAGGATGCCAGCTCCACAGTGCTCCATTCTGTTCTGACTCATCTGGACAAGCCCAACACTTACATCAGAATGCTGTTCATTTATTTTAGTTAAAAATTTAACACAGTCAGCCTGTCCAAGCAAATCCTGAAGCGTAAACAGCTTGGCATCAGTAATTCTCTGTGCAGCTGGACCCTGGACTTTCTTACAAACAGAGCACAGTTTGTCAGACTGGAGAACCTGGAGAACTTCTCCAGTCTCACCCTCAACACTGAAGTTCCCCAGGGAAGTGTATTGCCCCCTCTCCTATACTTGCTCTTCCCTGTGACTGGTTGCATACTGAAGAGCTGATCATCCTGTAATACCTGTTATAAGACATGTTAAGAATACTGTACTTTGTACTTGTAGTTTGCACAATGACAATAAAGCCGAATCTCTTACAATCTAGTTATATTCATCATCATCTTTATTATTATTATTATTATTATTATTATTACTTACTTACTTACTTACTGACTTACAAAGAAATGAATGATCTAATTTTTTATCATACATTATTGTAAGGGATAGAAAAATATCAACCAAAAATCCAGGAAAGGGCACATGATACAAAGATTATAAAGTGATTTACATTTCAATGAGGAAAATGAGTTGATTCCCAAGCAAATTACTTATTACTTGGTGGAGAAACCCTTGCTGGCAAGCGAAGAGGTAAGACTTCTCTTATAGTTAGTTGGTTACCAGGTTTGCAGACATCTCAGGAGGGATTTTGGTCCACTCTTATTTACAGATCTTCTCTAAATCGTCGTAAAGCAGCTTTATACAATCAAAAGAAAATTATGGAAATTTGTGTGAAATGTGAAAAATGTGTAGGAATCAATATGATTAGATAGTCTCTTATGAGCAAGTCGAGAGCGACGGTGGCGAGGAAAAACTCCATGAGATGGCAATATGAAGAAACCTTGAGAGGAACCAGACTCAACAGAGAACCTCATTTGGGTGATATCAGACATACTGTGTATTAGGCGGCTGGAAGTCCAGTATAACAATTGATGTCTTTAAGTTAATATGGAGGTCAGTTCATTATTGGAGGCTCAGATAGACTGTAGGAAATTCCTAAATTCCACTATTGAACTACTGAGCGACTGGAGTCAGAGAACAGCTGCCTGCATCAGTCAGGACCGTCTTGATGGTAAAGTGGAACCGTCCCCAGTCACCACATGCATCCCAATCAGACAGCCCGGGGCCTCCATGTGAGGAGATCTTCAACCAGAAGCGGGACACCAGGATAAGTCAGACATATCCAGAGGACAGAAGTGGTCTGGATCACTGGCAGCTCAGGAGTGACATGTGTAGCTCAACAGAGAGAGACAGGGAGAGGGAGAGAGAGAAAGAGAGAAGAGAAGAGAAGAGAAGAGAAGAGAAGAGAAGAGAAGAGAAGAGGAAGGAGGAGAGAGCAAAAGAGTAAAAGAGATAACAGTTAGGTATGGTCACAGTAATGTAATGTACTGTATAAGGTGAATGTATACTTCATAATGTATATCATACAGAGTGAAAGCAGGGCCCCCAGCAGGACTAACTATGACAGCATAACTAAAAGGGAGAGCCAGAAGGAAACACAGACAGGAGGGTTTAAGCTCATGAAACCCTCATGTCTGTGTTTCCTCATGTCTATATTTCCTTCAGCTAGGCAATGTCATCAAAAACTAAAGTTAAAACAGGTAGAATACCAAATTTCAGCTGAAATTGAGAACATTATCTATCCATAGCACTTCCTGTAAGTATGATGATGCCTCGAACATTGCATATGACGCCAGAATCCTGTATAAGTATTTCAGGTTTTATGCCAAACCATGCAAAGCAATTATGAATTACCTATGTTTGAATAATTAGGGTCCGCCCCCTTTTAAGCTGATTGACATGTAACACTCATTGTTTCAAAACATCTACCTGTTGATATTGAGGTAACCGATGAGAAATTATGTACATTCTGCTCAGTAGCTTAATTTAGGTTTGTGGCCAAAAGTCAGAGGACTATTTTTGCAAAACTTATGTTTAAAATATCACAATAAATAGCAAAAATGTATCAACGTGGAAAATAGGTTGAGATTAAAAATATGTAATAAGAAAAAAATTAAAAACCACTTGTGGTTTTTGAGATATGAACCAAAAGTCATAACTTAAAATTAAAATGCCAGTTGACATTTACAGCAGTGTTTAAGTACAGTACAGTGATGAGATTCTTACGTAGCCACAGTAAAACATCAGAATCGTGCAAACATTTTAAAGAAGGTTGTATGTCTGGAAAGGATGCCACCAGCTGAGACATTCACGCCTGATCCTTGAAAATCAATGGATAACTTATTACCAAGAGAAGGATCTTTCTGTGGGAACTTTACACACAATCATTCATCAACACCACTTGTATACTACAGGAACTCATCTGCGAGTTATTGCCGCATCTCCTGTATTGTTCTGACCTCGCTCCAAGCTATTTCCACATGTTAAAGCCATTAAAAGAGTTCCTTGTAGGCCGACATTTCAGACATGAAGCAGGCAGTCCAATCGTTCCTCCAGTGTACTGAGAAAACTTTCTACCTAGGTGTATTAGTGTAGCAGCGGATTATATAGAGAAATACAAGGATTTTTTTTCTCTCCTAACTCTGTTATTTTATTCTGCACAATCAAAAGTCCTGGTTTTACATTACTCTTGCTTGCTTGGTTCAGGCACACAGTAGTAAGAGCTGACCAAGGTTCATGGCTGTTGAACTTATACTTTACCTGATTATATTAGGTGAAGAAGAAGTAAATGATGATGAGGAAGAAGAAAAAGAACACAAAAAACAGCAATAAAAAAAGAATGCTAACAAAAACAATATTTGGTTCCAGCTTTATGGCACTTTACTGTTCCTAATGAAGAAAGAACAGTAAAGTGCCATTAGTAATCACTAAACTGTTACAATGTGTTTTTCTTCAGTAGATAATGACGATCTGTAAATCGAAACACATTGATGCTCATTACTAATGACTGAAGTGTTATTGTGTTGTACATCTGGAAGAATACTGAATGCTAAAACACAGATAAACAGATTACTAATGACTGCATGAGGACTAAGATGGTGGCATGACAACAGCATGCAGTGACCATTCCAGATCCAAAATGGCGCTAATTTGTGTCTTACCCCAACTTCTTTTTACAATCCTCATGGCATGTGGACATCTGAGCAACCCAGTGCTCATGTCTACCTCTCACCTTGCAGGACTTAAATGATCTGCTCCTAACATCTTGGTGGCAGATACCACAGCATACTTTCAAAGATCTTGTGGAGTACATTCCTCCATGTGTCAGCGCTGGGGGACCTACACAATGGTGACAACCAATATTAGTCAGGGTTTTTTTTTTTATGACTGATCAGTGTACACTGACTTTAGTGTCTGATTTTTAAGCTCTGGAAGTTGCAAGGTGGGGCCTCCAAAGTTTGGACTTGTTTGTCCAGGATGTCCCACAGATGCTCGATCAGTTTGAGGTCTGGGGAAGTTAGAGGTCAAATCAACAACCTTAAAATTTCTGTCATGTTCTTTAAATCATTCCTCGTACGCACTTTTGGACACATCCCACAGTGGACAGGGGTCAGCATGGGTCAGCATGTGGGGGGTCTCATACACACAGCAAACAGAGAGAACGTTCAGCAACTAATGGACTTCTGCAGTTTCCAGGAAACTGTTTTTAAATGGAGACAAAACTAAAGAGATGATTATTGACTTCAGGGGAGCATGCAATGGTTACACTCTTGCTGAACATGGACAGCGCCTCCATTGGGATTGCCAAGAGGATCAAATTCTTCATTATTCACTTGGTGGAGAACATCAACTGGTCCCTCAACATTGGGCTTCATAGCATAAAAGAACCATAGCAGCAGCTTTACATTTTTTTCAAAGGCTGAGCAAACCTTATCTTCCACCCCCCATCAACAGCACATTCTTTAACGGGACTATCAAGAGCATCCTGAGCAGCTGTGTTACTGCCTGCTATGGGAATTGCAAGATCCAGCAGGGGATAATAAGGACAGCTGAGAAGATCATCGGGGTCTCTCTTTTTCTTCATCATAGATATTTACACCACACGCCTCAACTTTCTTGCTTTGTTAGCACACGTGCACTTTATGTAGTCTTCTGTTTTCATCTAATCCAGTTATGTGTGTTCCTGTCTTGTTTTATGTAGCACCATGTTCCTGGGGGAGGGTTGTTTCATTTCACTATGTACTGTACCAGATGCATACAGTATGGTTGAAATGACAACATTAAAAAGTCATTCGAATTGGTATTGTGTTAATTACTGATAGTACTGAAGTGAAGTGTTACGATATTGTTCTTCAGGAGCTAAAGATGATCTAAAAGAATATTGTAAATTGAAACCGCAGAAAACCCTGTCCAGGGTGTACCCTGCCTTGTGCCCTAAGCCTCCTGGGATAGGCTCCAGGTCCCCACGACCCTGAATAGAGGATAAAGCGGTATAGAAGATGAATGAATGAATGAATGAAACCGCAGAAAAGTGATGTGTTACATTGTTGTTCTTCAACAATCTGGAACATTCTTGTAGGGTGAATGTCGTGCTACTGTGCTGTTACTCACTAGTTAATGATCACCTAAAACAGTACTGTAAAGCAAACACAGGGGAGCTCATTACCAGTGCCTCTCAGTGGTACTGTTTTTCTTCTTCAGGAGGTATTTGTGTTCAGGAACAATGTTATAAAAAAAACTGTAGTGTTCTGTAATGTTCAGTAGTTCATTATGATCTGAATCAGTATTATAAGTGAAAGTCATAGAAATTGAATAAAGATGACGATCATATCTGAAGAACATATCATAATGGATTATAGTAGATCATAATGATCATTTAGGACTGTAAAGTGAAAAGGGATTTCTTATTCTATTGTTCTTTAGAAGTTAATGATCATCTAAAGACATTCGGTGAAATGAATTATACAGAAATGAACAGAGGAAATTGATTTCTCAGGCCTGAATTGTAGTTTTGTAGTTTTGCCTTCCATTTATTTCTTTAGACATTAGAAACAACCCATTGATCTTGTACCTCTCTAATGAGAGGTAAAATATAACTCGTATAAAATAAAAATAATATACATAGGCCTGAACATTTCAGATCGATTAGGTGGTTGATCGTCAGAAGAAAGACAAGGCTTAGGTATCAGGAAACAATGTGGTCATAAATTACTGTTATTAGTTCTTTAAAACTAAATTTTATCACTCAATAATTACTTAATAGTTAATAATAATTAGATTACTTGGGTAAAACCCTTAAAACCCAGTTCCATAGATACATGATGGTAATACAGCATATGTGCTTATATGGAAGCCTTGCGGGTGTGTGTTAACGGGTTTTTGGATCAACCAATGTCAGGGTCAACAAAAGTTATCATTATTTATAACTTATAATGTGTAAATTTTACCATTACCAAAATATGAGAATGATGTGACAGAAATGTAGAACTCTCAAAATGAGCATATTATTTTTATTTACATTTACATTTAGGCATTTGGCAGATGCTCTTATCCAGAGCGACTTACAAAAAGTATTTATTATTTGGTCATAGAAAAAGAAAACAACAAATAAAACGTGATCATGTACTGTATATCTGTGCTATTACTCTGACCCATTTTTTATATTTTGCTTAGTCATGTCTGTATAGTTGGTGAAAAAATAATTAAGATGGTTGGATGGATGGATGGATGGATGGGTGAATAGATAGATAGATAGATAGATAGATAGATAGATAGATAGATAGATAGATAGATAGATAGATATACAAAACTTTAAGATATACAGTACAAGAAACAAATAAATAAAGACTATAAATCACAAGAAAAAATAATAAGAAGATATTTATTTATTTGTGATAAATAAAGACTATAAATCACAAGTAAAAAATAAGATAAGATATTTGCTTTTTGATATGCAATTTTATATCTGACAAAGTGACAGTGCAAATAGTATTAATTATTCAAAAAGTAATTGTGCAAAAAAAGAGCATCATGAAAGTGACAGTGAAATTGAGACTGTTTGTAATGGCAGGATATGCAATAGTATATATATGCTATATATAACTATTATATAAGTATATATAATAGTATATGCAAATATGCAATACTTTTTGTAAGTCGCTCTGGATAAGAGCGTCTGCCAAATGCCTAAATGTAAATGTAAATGTAAATGAGAGTAACTGAGTAGACCCTGAATCTAACAGAGGAGAGAGTTACTCTGAGATATACAGTAAGGGCTACTAGTGAACTCATCATAATTATGCTTTCTGAATACTAGTCATTTTAGCTGGATCTGTGATATTTTTATTTTCTGTTGAAGTTAAATTGCCACCCCAACTACAACTCAAAAAGCAAAGTAAAGGAATATTTTTTTCTTTTTTGTCTTTTCATGGATAAGTTAACAGTAGTGCTGTTAACACAGTTTTCTGTTGCAGTGTTTGCAACACAAGGACATTATATGGAAAACCTGGCAGCCTTGCTCATGGGACAAAGGTCAAGTTCATTATCATGATAAGAATATGAAGTAGACTATTAATTTTTTTAATCACTGTTTTGCACCAGTAGTCCAGTCTAAACACGTCCTTACTCCAAACGCCATATTCTACACAAAGAAATAAGATAAGTAGTGTGCTTTTATTTATTAAACTTTTGCTTCAAATAGAAAATAATGACTATTTAAATACTGTAATAAAAAATATTTTATTTTAATTATCTTTAAATTATATATTTATTGAATCTATGATTTTATTGAATATAAATGTTATACATATATATACTTTTTATATAAAAAAAATAAACTAAAGTTGTCGTGTCTGTATATTGAAGATATTTGCGAAAAAATTATTTGCTGGACATAAGATGAATAATAGAACACATCAAGATGTTTTTTTTTTGTCTGTCTGTTTGTTTGTGCATGCATCACGTAAAAAATAATGAACAAATTTTAATGCTGTTTTCACAGGTGTATTTGGCCAAACTTGAGGAAACATATAAGCTTTGTTTTATCGCAATCAGCCCGTGGGGAGAGCTACTTGAAATTGAAATGAAAAACAGCTTTATATTAAAAAAAAATCTACTGTGAAAAAATGTTTGTTTTATATCAAAATTAAACAGATGCCGCTTTACATTTTTTAATATGCGTTTATAAGTGTGCGATTAAAATCTTCTTTCATTCCACGCACTTCACAGTAACAAGTAAAGATTTTTGTGCATTCCAAAAGTCAAAAGATGTCAACATTTTTTTTTTCTACTTATGAGTGTGCAATTAAATTCCACGCAAACAAAGTCACGGGCACACACACACACACATATATATATATATATATATATATATATATATATATATATATATATATAGATATATACTCAGAGAGAGTGGGAGAAAGAAAGAGAAAGAAAGATAGTAAATAAGACTGTGGGCAGTGGATTTGTGCGGAACCTATTGATCGAACAGTTTGTGGAGGGGGATGGGGGATGGGGCAGTGGTGGCTCAGATGGTTTAGGCTTTGAGTTACTGATCAGAAGGTCGAGAGTTCAACCCCCAGCACTGCCAAGCTGCCACTGTCGGGCCTTTCAGGAGGGCCAATAGCCTTCTCTGCAGTTTTCACTACCAATATGGTTAATTCTAACATCACATGACCAAACTGGAAAGCTTCTCATCAAATCCAATTTGTCAGAGAAGGCAGTAACAGCACCATGAGCTAATGTAGATTGATGGGTTTTTAGGTAATCAGTCAACATTAACCTGCATTAAATTTTGTTTCTTTTTTTATTGTTTCCATTACAATCAATTTGTTAGTAAGATAAAATAAAATAAAAAAATTGAGTACCAGATATAGGATAATCCTAACAGTGATTCTTAGGATTTACCATTTAGTTACAATAACTATGTACCTAAATGCGCTATGTTGTGTTATACATTGCGTGATGCATTAGATGGTCTTGGACTCGCCAGATGCAGCCAGTTTTTAGTCATTCAATACTTCAGGACTGAAATTCCCACGGTACAGGACCTGAGCCTCCAATAACGAAAGTGGACTTCATATTAAATTAAACATCTTTCCTGTTATACTGAACTTCCAGCCTCCTAACACACAGTATGATTGAAGATCAATCTCTGCTATCCGATATCACCTAGTAGAGGTGATAGACTCAACTAGTTCCCTGTTGAGTCTCGTTCCAAGGTGTCATCCTATTTCCATATTGCCAAGTTTTTCCTTGCCACCGTCGGCCTCGGCTTGCTCATCAGGGACAATTCATACATATGTTTTTTCACACATTTCATACTAATTTCCTAATTTTGATTCTGTAAAACTGCTTTGCAGCATTGACCACTGCTAAAAGTGTTATATGAATAAAATCAAATCAAATTGAATTGGATTGGATTGAATGTTTATGAAGTTCAACTCCAACATTAGTTTCCACCACTTCCCAAAGGACGGAACTATCAGGATGTCAGAATCTGGTAATTAAGAGGACCATGACAGTCTGTAGTAGACATTTTGTCTCAAGGTGGGCAACAACACTTGAAAGAGTGTTCTGGGCCTGTGTTGTTTCAATGGAAACTATTGAAGTGCTGAATTACTGCTTCAGTGTCATGATTATGATGCCTAACCAGAACCAGCCTTGGCTCAGCTGTTGGAGATTGATGGGCTGTGGAAGAGACTTAACAACGTCACACTAAATCAACAAAGAGATTTTTTGCATCTCATTTTGCATATTAGGTTCTATACACTACGTGGAATTTTTAGATGACGTCAAGAAGAAACTGGAGGTTTATGTTAATGTTAATTAGCTAGCTCAGTGTCAAATTACATTGAGCATTGAGGATTATTCACCCCGAGACTTGATTAAGATCACTGATTCTAAGCTTTGGTAGCTCATAAAGGCTTATTTAATAGAACAGCGTCACATTCTAACCTGTTTCTGGCACACAGCCTGAGTGCTTTCCGTTCAGACACCATGTACTGTAACTGCCATACAACACTGTAAAAGATTTACATTAAAAGATGCTCTCCAGGGTGCAACAATAGAAACCTGTTAGAATCTGGAAGACAGATGATCTTTCCTCAGTCTTTTTCCACAAATATAGATGCTGTTGTGCCTTTCAAACCAAACATAAATGATTATAGTGCAGGACATGGTGAGATAATCCTTGGTGATGTGGACACTTGAAATTGGAGACAAGCCAGTCTATGCCACAGTTGTGGAGAGGACACTCCATCTGCTAGATGAATATAAAATATTTGAGGAAAATTGTGGGTTCCACCCAGGTTATAATAGCTCAGACCAGCTCTACTTTTGCACAGATTTGTGAATGGTAATATAGTTTCCCCAATCTAGACTAAATTTGTTTTGTTAATTTGGGGAAAGTTTAATTTGTTCATTTGATCACAAGCACAAATGCAAAAATATTTTGTAAAAATTTGACTTGGTTATATAACACTGACTTTTGACGCTTTTTTTTTTTTTTTTTGCAAAATGGTATAACTCCACTTCTCACAGTACTATGAATAATTTATTAAGTACGAAATTTTGTATCAACAACATGTTATATAAGTTTATTTAAAAGAAAGCTAACTTTGATTGAAATTCTAAGCGAGTCAAACATAACGATTGACAACAATTGAGTTTTGGTTTTTCTGACTTTTGGTCCTCTTTAGTCCTTCTTTAGTTCTTCCTTTACCAGTTTTAGATTGGGTTCTGTACATGACGAGAGCGCCCTATCATAGTACAGGTGTGCACTGTTTACGTGTCAGCTTTCCTGTCAGAAATCACTTGAGCAAATCCTGATTTTAACGGTACAGTATATCTCTACTTCAGCACAATGCTTACACTACAGTATCTTATATAGCTTTGTTCAGTATAACATGATGTTTGAACAGCATCCAAATCTCAATTTGTGGATGTCAAGCATCTGTCAGTCATTACCGCTGAAGTGACTGCAATGTCACAAAGTGTAAACTACCTTCTCCTGGCTTCAACATTTTCCAAAACCATTTGAACCCATTTAAACCACTCATAGCAGCTGCTGTGTTGCAGAGAAAGTCTTGGCTTCACACAACAGAAAGAAGCGATGGTCACAACACGACGGCTTTTGCTCAAAAATCTGGCTTTTGCTCACATGTCGAGCTTTGCTCAAAGCAAGTTTAAAGCTTCTAAAATAGCACTAAGCAGATGTTTCCAAATTAAGCATTTTTGTTCTAGACAATCTTGTGTGTCAAAGAAAAATACTCCACTGTTGGTGGTTGTATAGAAACAGGCAATATGGTTACAGGCATCATGTTATTTTAATTTGTGTATGAAATTTTATGTTTAACTGTGTACATTAATGTGTGTCCCTATTCAGTAAGTACAGAAGGATACAAAGTGCTTCACAATAAAATATTTATAAAAGCAAATCAAAAAGGAAGTGGGGAAAAACACCATAAAATAACAAGACACATAAGACTGCCAACAACAGACTGAAACAATAAAACACCAAGACATACGCATAACAAACGCACAAGCACACCATCTGTGATCATAATTGATTAAAGCTTAAACTTAAAAACAAGTTGTATGTTCTTAAATGAGGCTGTAGATGAAGTAGAAGGCTGTTCCCCCTCTGCTTCCATCTAGTCCTGTGAGCAGACAAAAGCCAATGACTGAAAGACCTCATAAATCTGCAGTGGCACTGGGAGCTAACAATTCACAAATATATTCAGGAGTGATTTAAAATCAATTTTAAATTTCACAGGCAGCCAGAGGAGAAAGGCATGCCCTGGGTTCTTGTGGTGGTAAATGTGTGATTGTATCACATGTTAACAAATGTTAAGTTAACAAAAAAAGTAGAATTATCTAAAAACAAACAAACAAAAAACACCATGTTCTAGGACATTTAGGGACAAAAATGGAAAAAGAAAAAAGTGTGTGTGTGTGTGTGTGTGTGTGTGTGTGTGTGTGTGTGTGTGTAGGTGTGTGTGTGTGTGTGTGTGTGATTTTGGTTGTGTGCACATCCTGTAGAACCAGGTAAACATCCAAAATGATCAAAAAGTACATAATCGCTGTGCATGAAATATAGTTTTTTGTAAGAAGATAAGCAAATGCATTTTGAATCAAGTGAGGCTAAGCCAAAACTTCTTGATCTCAATTGTCCATGTGAGATGACACAAATGCATAATGAATAATCATTTCAGTGTTGTTAAAGGTCAAATCATGTCTATTTTTTAGCAATGTTTCCTAACTGAAAAAGCTTGATTTAAAATGTTACTTGATATGCATGATTGAAAAAGCAGGATGACTTAGAGCTGAGGTTCTCAACGTTTATCCTTAAGAACCACCTGCAAATTATTTTCAAATCTCTCAGCACTTTCACCTCACAACTCCAGAATGGGAATGGGGTCAATTTTCACTTCCGGCCTGTGTGTTGAGTTTGCATGTTCCCTTTCAAAGGCTACACTCGATGGTGCGTGAAAACGCTATGGGAATATCTTTTCGTGTTGCTGGTTGTGAAGCATGTGTGTATCAAACACGCCAAATTTTGGCTTATATAACCTCGGTCGGGTGATGTCATCTGATGAGACGCACCTGCAGGTTATAAATAGGAGTGAACCGGAAACATTCCTCAGATCTTTGTCTTCACCGCATTGTGCGCGTGGGTTTGTCAATAAGCATATTAAAATACTTTTATCTGCAAAAAAGCAGATTAAAGTATATAAAAACTCACCAGCTATAATGGCGGAGTTTAGAGCTAGATGTCCCCCTCCTTGCAAAAATTTACTTTCCGAGGGCGATCTACATACTTTCTGCTTTGAATGTTTGGGTGAGAAGCACGCTCTTGAAGGGCTTAATGGAGAGTGCGAGCATTGTGATCTTCTTCCCATGAAGGTGCTTCGCGCGCCTCGCGTTCTTTAGGGAACCACGAGCCGCGCTGCATTCCTGGGGATCACAAGCCGACCTGGCCGAGGCGCGAGAGACGGAGTCCCTCCTTTCTCTCGCTCTCTCCCCTGATCCCAAAGTCTCTCCTTCCACTTCACGAGCGCACTCCGGTGCTTCTCGTGGGTGTGTAGAAGAGACTTGCTCTCCTGCTTCTGTGGAAATGGACAGCTACCTCAGAACGCTCCTCTAAAGATGATAGAGAGTATGAGGAGTTGCTTGAAGTCATAACGCGTGCAGTCGAATGACTGCACATTGACTGGCCACAGGAGCAAGCTCACCCAAAACAGTCAAAATTAGACGACTGTCATACACACGCAATCTGTGCCCGGCACTAGGACCCGGAAGTAAGACGGTCGCATACCAGGAAGTATAAGAGGAGTAAACAA
>JAQQZS010000004.1:19407307-19422841 GCA_030068045.1 Platyallabes tihoni | reverse complement strand
AACGTTGTTTCGTTTCACTGTGTACTGAACTGTATATGGTTGGAATGACAATAAAAGCCTACTTGACTTGACTTGAAATCAAACTAGCACATCTTTACCACTATTTCTTATTGAAGAGATAAAATATAGAACATAATAGTACACATACTATAAATCACTCACTCACTCATCGTCTATACCTCTTTATCCTGTATACATGGTCACGGAGGGCCTGGAGCCTATCCCAGGAGACTTAGGGCACAAGCCATGGTACACCCTGGACAGGATGCTAAACCATTGGAGGGGACACACTATAGGTAATTTGGGAACGTCAGTTAGCCTAAACTTCATCTCTTTAGACTGTGAAAGGAAACCTGGAGCACTGGAGGAAACCCATCCAAGCATGGGGAGAATGTGCAAACTTTCAGGCGGGAATCGAACCCTGACCCTGACAGCGCTAACCACTAAGCCACTAAACCACCGTGCCGCCTCTTACTCACCTCTTACTTAAAAACTCACCCCAAATATAACCTAGAACATGCAGTTCATGTATATGTATATTCTTTTTTGAGAGATTTTATGCGTGACAAACTCTTACTGAAATTTCTTTGAGCAATCAAACTGTCACCAAGATTTCTCATAAAAACTATTTACAATGTCTCACTTAAAATGTTTTTCAGTCCTTTTTGGGCTTCATTGTATATAATTTAACATGAATCAGCCTCAGACAGTCACCTGGTTCACGATGATAACACATTATAGATATAAGTATGGCTTTATAAACACCACATAACTAAATGTGGTCTTGTGCAAACGCACACTAAAAGACCAACAACAACAACTACAACAACAACAACAAAAAACGGGGGGAAAATGAGAATTTCCACCATTTTTCGTTTATAGAAAGAAGGAAAGGGCGTATAAAATTACCTAATGTGCTGTCTGGAATGTCTTGGGATAAAGAATTGGTGGTGGATTTTTTTTTTTCAGTGATACCAATTTAAATTTTTAAATATAATCAACAACTCTGCTCTTTGTCATTGATATTTTAGATATTAGTCGTGTATAATTGTTAAACACAATAAGCTCCTAAATAAATGTTAATATAATATAATTAACGTAAAACATCACTGGATATCATAGCGATGTAATATTGGGTAAGGATGGTTTCATATACAGTATAAGCCTGCCAGGTGATATTCATTGTACACAGTATATCTGCATCTAGCTTTCCATTTCACCTTGTCCAACATAGGTGATGATGTCTAACATCTACTGTACTGTAGGTAATCGCTGCCACAAGGAACCAATCCAACTGGTAAGGTGATAAATTTGAAGATTCTGGAGGGATACAGGACCGTGCTGCAGTGCAGACCTCCTGGAGAGGCACTTTTCAAAGTAATGCGCATGAGGATGAAACACTCCTCACAGAATTGAATGGAACATCTTAGTAAGGAATGGAATGTTCTAGGGCTTTGGTGATGACTCCTGTCATTACAGTAGGCCAACCTCTGCTTAGACAAGGAGGCACCACTGGCCTTTGCACTCTGTTAGATGCATAACTGTCCTGATGAACAAATAGCTGTCATGCAGTTTAAGTAGTGCTGTGACAACATGTGTACTGGGCACAACACACTGCAGATTGACTTCTGTAGAATGCTCTGAGGTCAATCACTTGGTTACATTTGGAAAATGAAATAGCCGTCAACACCATCCACTGGGTCACAAGACCACACTGAAATCAATCATCATGCCTACAGCACACGCTGGGCATGCAGTTCTCTCACCCCTGAGGAGATCACCAGCAAAAAGTGCGTCTTCAGTGATGCTCATTTCAGATAAAGATCCTGTATGGATTTGCATGGACAGCTCTTATACCGTAAGTCTCAGACACAAAGACAAGCTCCCCTCTTGTATCCACTCCCAAAATAGCTGGCATATTGTCTCTCGCATTGTATAGCAGTCTCTGGAAAATGGCGAACACTTCAAACACTGGGTCCACAAGCTCAAACTGACCATTCTCAAAATAATTCCCATCTGAGAACATTTAAGACCGATGTGGTCGGGGTTTTGTCGTTCAGAAGACTGCTCACCACAGACCTCAAAATGGTCTCAGTGAGACTTGTGTTGGTAAACCAAGCATGTAAGAGATCTTTTTTTAAACCTCATTTCCCTCTTGTGGTTTACAGTTTGTATCTGACTGTTACACCATTGCCTGAACAGGTCAGAGAAGGTACTGTAGAGTCAGCCAGGCCACCATCAATTCTAGTAGACTGATGTGTTCTGAAATCAACTTAAGTATCCATGTACCTCCTAAAATCACACTGCTCCCATCTCTCTCTCTGAAGGAAAACCACTCGTAGGTTAAGTCGTTTCATTGCAAATGCTTCACATCAAGGACAAGGCCCCTTTCCTTGAAAAAAGAAGACATCTTTATCTTTGGGGTCATCCCCGGACTGATGACCCATCACTGATACTGTATTCGTATGGCCTGTTTTTTCGAAAATCTTTGGTAGGCAACTTCCATGACTTTGCTTTTGAGGTGAAGTGGTGCCACTTCACCATGCAAACCACAGGCAGCCAAGCATTAAGGTTTGTAGTACATGACCTCTGTATTTAGCTAATGCTAATGCTACGTTACAGTCTGTAGTAACCAGTAAATAGAGGAACACATAAAATGCCATATATGGACAACCAACACTATTTGGGCCACGCCTTTTTTAATGATGCATGTCTTAAAACAGTGACTAATATGAAGCCCATCAGTGCCTCAACAAGTTGGCACAAACGGAAAAAACTGGCATGTGTTAAAATATTTATAGTAAATTCTAAATTTGCTAAATATAGCACAAGAACAGAACAAAATAGAAATAGAACAAAAGATAAAAGGTATTATTATTATTCCCAGTATGACCTGTATTTACTGCCCTCATATCCATAATTACTGGCACCCTTGAAAAAAGGACAAAAATGTATTTTGTGGTTAATTATCTTAACTAAATATAATGGGAAATCTAAAATAAATTTTAGATTTTAGATTTTTTTAAAGTAAATTTATTCTAGAAAATTCTAGAAAATCCATGTGTAATGGTACCTTTAAATTTAGCTCCAACCTCCCATTCAATTCAATTCAATTTTATTTGTATAGCGCTTTTAACAGTTGCCATTGTTGCAAAGCAGCTTTACACAATCAAAGGAATTATTTAAGTTTGTATGAAATGTGTATGAATCAAAATGATAAGACTGTCCCTGATGTGCAAGCCGAGGACGACGGCGACAGTGGCAAGGAAAAACTCCCTGAGGTGGTAACAGGAAGAAACCTTGAGAGGAACTGGACTCAACAGGGAACCCATCCTTATTTGGGTGGAACGGACAGCAGGGATTGATCTGCATCATACTGTGTGAGACTGTAAGCCATTGGCACCATAACAGCACTGTGTCTTCTATAATGCTTGATAAGACCAGAAAATATATAGCAAGGAATTCCAGTACTCAATTCAGCGTCTCTCCAGATTCTCCAAGGACAAGGATTCATCAGCTCACGTTATAGGTTTTTACTGCAGGTTACATCATGGGACTGGAAGGACCAATTCAAAATGTCTATGCATTTGGACACATGTTTTGGATCACATTCATGGTGAAAGAGCCATGACCATAAGCTTCTTGGTTGATGAAGCCAGATTTTTTTTATTTAAAACTCCTTGATACTTCATGGAGTTTATGGTGATATTTAAAGTACCATCCTTAGCAGACAGGTTTATACAGTAGCCTTTAATGATCCTTAATTTTGCAACAAACCCACCTTTAGTGATTGCATTTGTTGGCAAAAAGCTCTATTTTTGTTTCATCTTACAACAGAGCCCGTTTTCATGCAATCTTACAGTTTTGTCTTACTTATGTGCTGGTAGTCATTCTGGAACATCTTCCAAACAGTTTGTTGGCTGTGTCTTTGGGTACATTACGAGGCTTGGTGACCCCAAAATTTTACCATCTCCAGCAAATCTTCTCTAACCATGGTCATTAGATGAATTTTTGTCTCTCTAACCACCATCTACTGTATCTCCTCACTGTGTATAGGGGTAAAATACACTTGTGTCCTGTTCCAGGGAAGTTCATTTAAGGTTTTACTGCCTTCATCTTCTTAATTGTCCCAAGTGAATATGGGAATTTTCAGGCGTAGAGCTATTTTTATAGCCATTGCCCAATTTATTAAAGTCAAAACAATTTTGTCTCATTTCGCTAATGCTTTCTGTGATTTCTCCCATGTTGTTGAACAACTAAGGGATTTTTTTCTCTGTTTCACCTCCTATTTATGGATGACTGAGTTTCTACACACTTCAAAAACTTAAGTACAAAATCTTTTCTACAGCAGTTGTACCGTAGCATTTAAAGTTACTGAACTATGTTGTGAGAAGATAAACTGACTGGTTGCTTAACTATACAGAATCAAGATTGATTAATATTCCAATGAATAAAACTCACAGGGGACTTCATAGGGTGCGAGATGGAGTTTAGCCAGTTTGAAATCAGCCTTTGTGTATTTTTTTCCTTGGTGCAGTTTGTTTAGGCTGGCAGAAACATAGCAGTCGCAAACTGAGGTTCCATGAAATCTTGAGCTGATTTTAGATTTCTTGTTTGGTTTCAGTAAAATGTTTTTTTTCCCTATAGAAATGTTAAATGTTGTATAAAGCAGCAAGTGAATGTCTTCTTGAAGTTATTGTGGTGTAGGCAAGAAAAATGGGCACTGGTTTGTACCAACCAAAAGTGGTCCAAGGAAGGACAAGTAGGAAACAGGCAACAGGGTCTTGGGAACCCAAGGAACCTATTGATGAAAACTAGCCTGTCTGATCTGATCCCTACTGTGGAAGAAATTGATGAAAAAACTTCTATAATGCTCACTCTGATAGGAAGGTGTCAGAACTAGTCAGAATGGACAGAGTGGACTGTCTACATCACAAATGGACCATTGAGCAATGGAAGAAGATGGCCTTGTACTGTAGGATGAATTATGTTTTCTTTTACAGGAAGGCTTCACTTACCTGGGGAACAGATGGCACCAGGATGTACTTCGGGACAAGGGCAAGACGGCAGAGGCAGTGTGATGCTCTGGGCAATGTTCTGCTGGGAAACCTTGTGTGGATGTTATTTAGATATGTACCACCTACCTAAACACTGTTGCAAACCAAATACACTGCTTTCACTCAGTGGTATACCATAATGCCATAATGCCCTGGCATATTTCAGAAGTATAACGCACCCTAACATACTGCAAAAATGATCATAATATGACAAAGTGTCCAAAGACTCCAAATCTCAATCTGTTTGAGCATTTGTTGTATGTCCTGGACATACAAGTCTGATCGATGGAGGCCCCACCTCACAACTGCTAATGTCTTCATTCCAGATGCCATGTCCATGTTCAGTCCATGCGTCATTGGTTCAGAGCTGTTTCGGTGGCACAAGGGGGACCTACATGACATTAGACAGGTATCTTAAATAACATGTGTGACTTGTTTATGTTGCAGTTAATATCACATGTTTAGTTACAATTTTGACTGTTGATATTGGCATATAAACATTCCATAGGTTATAAAACCAGTATCATCAATTAACTTTATAAGACAATTGGTAAATGTGTGCATCTATTGAAATGTTTTTAAATATATAAAATTTGTCCACCCTTTGCCTTTAAAACTGCAACAACTCACTTAAACAAACACTAGACTGACGTGCTGCTTCAAGAATATTCATTACGTTGCCGTTGTTCTTTTTCCACACTTTAACTGTGTCTCTTATTACCTCTTATTACCTACTGTAACCTTATACTCCGACCAGCCATAGCATTAACATCAACATTATCAATTATATACCAGTAAACTGGTGACAAGATGATGTATGCCTGTGGGAAGTAAAGGCAGAGGTGTCTGGTCTAATCCCACATATAAGCCAATGCAGCACAAAAAGTAAAAAAAAAAGTCAATGCTCGGCATGTTAGAAAGGCACAGGAACACCCAGAGCACCAAAGTCTGCTGCACACAGGAACCAGCAGGCAAAGTGCCTAAGGCTGCTGACCAACAAGTCTGACTGTGGAGATCCTAAACCGCAACCCACAGCACCCAATGGATCTGCTGCCAACTTCATACGACTTTATACAGTCTGTTACAGTCTTGACATCAGGATGTCAGTAGGAGTGTCTCATGGGCCATGGACAATAAGTAAACATGAGAAATGCTTATAATGGTCTACTCCTTACAGAGGATTTAGTTATTATATACATTTTGATGTAATGTGCACAGCAGAAATCCATGGCATGTGATTAAAAATAGTACACAAAATGCAGGTTTTTACCACTTCTACTGCTCTTCTATTGTTTCATGGCTAATCAACCCAATCACCCCTGCCATCAATTTAAACCACAACCTCATAACAATTTTACTAAGGACACTCCGATCTAACAGAACAAAACAAGAATGCATTTCCTCTCTCTTTCATCATAAAACATAATGTAAGACACACATAGTTATAACCAAGTACACACACAGTGATGTCTCTGACCAAACTGCTGGTTTACATAAATCATAGAGGTGAAACCGGATTAAAATAATAATAATTTTTAAAAAAGAACTCACTTCTGATTCAATCTCAACAACAGAATGATGTGGGTAAAAAGATAATAAAGATAACATTCACATAACACACAGGACAAAACCAGGAGTCATATTTTTTCAAGACAAAAAGCCATGCAGCTGGAGAAAGCAGGGAGCCACCCAATTACTGTGTCTTGTGTCCCAGTTGTTTTTTTATTTTTATTTTTATGAATCACAGAGTTGGATTTTCTGAGGACCTTACTGAGGATACTGTATGTAGCACTGAATTAGGTTTTGGTCAGTAAAGCACACTTTAGCCAATTTCTTGCAAAATCATGCTATCCATCCTTGAGGTGTAATGATCGGATGGTATGAATAAGTTCATACCATTAGTTTAAAGTTGAGGCAACAATTCTACATTTGTTTGTACAGATCATTAATGATTTTCAATATTTGACAAACCAATGGCATTAAAAATATTTTAAGCTAATGTGTAAATAAATTAGTGGCATGATTTGTCTGGTGCTTTAATACTTTTAATACTGCACAATTTAATAAAAAACTATTTAAACTGCAATATGTCTAACATTTTTTTTTCCATTAGGGCACTCCCCCATCAAGGCTTCTACTACCACTATCATGTGTCTCCTCCAAGCCACATGGCGCATCTTTTCGAACTGCACGCTCATGCACCATTGGGAGCAACGTTAACACTCTCAGAGGACAGCGCTACAGTATCCGCTTCTTCTGCTTGTGTGCTTCTTCTTCAGATTCTCGTGATTGGCTTGGAGCTGCGAGTGATATGAGAGTGCAAAGTCCCACCCTTCTGAGAGCTCAGCCAATCAGCTCTCTCCAGCCCCGCAGTTAAATAATTTTGTCCTTCTCTAGGGTATCATCATTCCAGTACAAACAAATGAACCATGTTGTTTAATATCAGACTCAGTGATATGGTCAAATATTGAATTGTTGCCTTAAGGATTAAAATTGTCTGCATGATGTGGAAACTTGAGCTTTACACCCTTAAATAGCAAATCACGCCGTAAGTGTGAAGAAGGTTAGGCTGAGGATTGCATCGGGGTTGCTGTTTGAATTTGGTTCGTTAAACACGAAATGAGTACAAGTTCGCAGGATGTACTTGCTGTGAATTAATGCTAATCAATTGTGATTTTGGTTAATTAAAGGAGACAACAAATCTCCTCCCAAAT
Organism: Platyallabes tihoni; assembly: GCA_030068045.1. Classification (NCBI taxonomy): domain Eukaryota; kingdom Metazoa; phylum Chordata; class Actinopteri; order Siluriformes; family Clariidae; genus Platyallabes; species Platyallabes tihoni. The sequence goes on along the minus strand of JAQQZS010000004.1, from coordinate 19,415,070 downwards.
TAATTTGAGGACCAAGAGCAATACACTCAGGTGCAGGTGGGTGGAGGAGAAGGCTGAGGTAACATACAAATCCCGCGTTTTCTCGCGGTTTTTCTTTCGCTTTGCCTTTTGACCTTTCCCCTTCTCTTTCCGGGGTTTTCTGGAAAAAGGAACAAAAAACAAACAACAACGAAGTAGAACAACTGAATTGCAGCAAATGATGCAACAGGTAAGCCAAACAGCCAATGCAGAGAGAGAAAAAAAGGCAGGGTGGAGGAAATGGAAACAAATGAAGCATCAGCCAGCGTACAGCATGTTATATTGATGGCTTACTTCATTTCTAAGATTTTGATTTTTGGTAACAATGGACAAATAAATGGAGAGACATCACAGCATGACTCATAATGAATGAGATTTTTAAAATGTGCATTATAGATGACATGGTGGATGAAAGCAGAACATGGAACAATACATAACACACAGTGGGAATAGTTCCATTTATCGTTTATATACTAAGAAATAAAATGACACCCGTTTGGTTTAATGAACAAACTACATTCATTTATCATTAATAAGTAAACTTTAATTAAAGTCACTATAGACTTCCCAACCTTTTGCAACTACTTCATTCTGATGTATAGCATAAGTAGATAAACAACATAACTCAAAAGATTTTCACATTCCCTTCTACTAGCATTGAAACTGTGAGGACTCCAGACCCAACCTTAATCTGTGTTCACAGTAGAACAAGTACTGATCAATGTTTTATATGTTATATGTTATGATGTTTACTTCAAAAATAAAAGGAATGCTTACAGTGGTTATTGATCACAGTTATCACGTAAAGATAATTCTGTTCAGAATAACAGCATAGCTTTGGACACATGCTTTTGACCTCTTATTTTGGTCTAAAATGAGTTGGTCACATGAACTTCATTTTTTGCCTGTTACATATTTATATTATAGTATATTATTATTATTATTATTATTTGCAAAGTTCTAATGCAAGAACTTGATGATATTTGGTGCATTTCAGCACCAGTCAATCAAAATTCAAGATGATATTCACACTGCATTTACACTTTGACCAAAAAAAGCTGTAATACAAAACAGTCTTTAAGAGTTCAAAGGTTCTATTTGTGTTTGTACAGTGTTGTGTAAAACAGTGCAGGTCTGACTCTTTAAACGTCTCAGATGTTTAGCAATCTGAATCCAACATACTGTTGCAGTATAGACCTTTTTTAGGTGTAAATCTAAATAACAATTTTTCTCTCAAACTTGAGACAGATCTTAAACGTCTTAATTTTAATACTGAATTTAGAAGATGTGAATTCAGATTGGTTTCGAATTGGGTTTAACGTTAGCCAGGTTCTTCAAATCCAAATGCAATTTTGCCTTCATGAAATATTTACTAGAAATCCTAGTTGAAATTGTAATTTTCAAACTTGTTCAACATGAGGACCCTTGAAAGACAACATTTACATTAGAAGCCACATTATATTTTATAGGTTTCACTGCAAAATGAGAAATTAATTCTGGCAAAAACATGTTTTTGTAAAACACAGGAGATAGAAAGATTACAATCTGGTGGAAAAAAATGTGCACAAAGATACTTTGGGTCTCAAAGGTTTCAATAGTCACAAAAGCCTAAATATTACGTCATATTTGTTAAAAATGTATTTTTAAATAATTTTGCGAATTGCTGTAAATCTACCTCCAATATGTTGTCAAAATCAATAAATCAAGTTGCTATTGTGTTTGCTGCAATGCACATATGCAATTTATATGCAACATTCTTCAAAAGTCAATAAAATGCATTTGGGTCATTCTTTGGGCCAAAAACACATAAGTTCAATAAGTTCATGTTATACACAACTTTGTCTGCCTAAAAGAACTGTGAATCATGGGTAGACTGTGGAGTAAATTAGATTTTCGAGGATTGTGATTTCCAATTCGATAGCAATAATAATTGTCTGAATTGCTTCAAATATCGATATTTCAGGTTTTAGAGTATTATAATACTATTAGAAGTAGGCTATTATAATCCTTTATGTAAAATATTTAATATGCATTAAAATTCTGCTTGTTTGTTTTTTCATCTCAGACAATGCGAGTGTTTGAGGAAGATGTAAGTATTTTGTAATTTCTGATAAAGTTGTGGTATGTTTTTAAGGTGTTTGTCAATTTGCAAGTTTACCTAAATAATTTTAAAAAGTGTGAATTGATTCTAAATTAAATTCAATAAAGATTCAATGTACTGAATTAACCAACAAAAGATCGAATACAGGCTAGAGCCTGAGGAAAATCATTTGTCAAATTGACTGAAAGTCAAATGGCATTTGTCTCGTTTTGCATTGAAACCCATGATATATGAATAGCAATGATATTCATAATATTGTGCAGTGAAATGTCACAGAAAGTTTTATGACCTTATATCGGCACCTGCCTAGTGCAAAGTTGTTTCTAATGTGTCAGAGCATTCTCCAGTCCAACCTTTGACTTTTAAGATACAACACTCTACATCGCTTTGATATTTCAGACACAGAACACACTTCACCTTGACCTTCAAAAAAGACACCACCATCCAATAGTTTAGGGACACCAAAGTAGATGTTGATTTTCCTACGGCCAATACTGAGATAAGACAGGTCAGTGCTTTAGAAGAAAATCGTAAAGTGTAGAAGCCATTCTCAAAAGCTCACTCTTATCTGAGACCACAAAAAATATCAGAGACTATGAACTCCCCTGAACTCCCCATCAACGTTTTACTTCAGATCATAAAAAAAGTTACTGACCTTGCAGGTCTCTCTCACCTTTACCGTGTTAACATTAACACACACACACACACACAGAAATGAAGCAATAAATCCACAAAATGTTGCTGTAAATTCCTTGACCTAAGTATTAGAAGTCCAATAACTCATTTATGCCATGAGATAGCTGAGCTCAAAATAGTGATTTATGTTTAATACATCTCGCTTCAATACTGAACCATAAGCTACTGTACAGTGTCACACAAGACTTACACTAAACAAATTAAAGCTAACCTCTATGGATGATGACGATGATGTTGACAATGATGAACATTACCAATCACACACACACACACACACACACACACACACACTACATGGCAATGAATGTAACATTAAAAGAGAGAAATGTATGAAGAACTCAAGACACAATTGACATTACAGTCAATCGAGGAATGAAAAAGAATGGAAAAGAAAGGGAAGAAAAGGAAACTTATAACAGACAATCTTGCCAAATATACAGTACATACAATCGTAATTTGGAAATTCTTGCACTTACTGTTCTGTCTTATCCAGTATTTCTTTCTTTACTCTAAAAAAAAAAGATAATGACAGACAGTTAACTTTATGCTTAATGCTTTGGAATACGGCAGAGTTTAAAATCAACTTGCTGTGATTGTTAAAATTTTTTTTTTACCTGCATTCACATTCAATGTGTTCTGCAAAACTCATTGGATAGTTGCGTTTGATGCGCAGAGGTTTTAATTTTTGTACCTGTAATACAAAGAGAAAAATAGAACACCATGAGGCAACCAAAATGATACATACAGGTCAACAACCTTTCACTTATATGAGACTTTTGTCCTTGAAATACAAATAATAACCCAAATATTGGCGGCATAGTGGTGTAGCGGTTAGCATTGTTACCTTGCACCTCCAGGGTCTGGGTTCGTTTCCCGCCACTGGGTCTGTGTGCATAGCGTTTGCATGTTCTCCCGTGCTTAGTGGGTTTCCTCCCATGCAAATTAGACCAATTGACATTTCCAGGTTGCGTGTGAATGTTGACCGGAGGTTTTACCACGGTCATAAAAATGGGAATACATACAACGGTCACTATTGGCCTCCACGGTCCCTACTTTGACTGCAGAGGTTCCTAGATGGTTAGAAGGAACCTATATATTGTACGATGTATTATAAAATTTGTACAATTACCCAATTTACCTAAACTGTACCTACCGTATAAAGTGTTATTCATAGGCATTTTATACACAACACTACAGAGTGTATGTAACAGTAGTCCCAAAAATGGCCAGATGATGAAAGTTTTTATGAGGTACAAAACTGTGTTACAGGAACGAAAGAACAGAGAAGGACTATCATTTAGGTCAAAATATTTCCTTACTTTTTCCCATCACGTCATTCAAGAAGAAATAATCTATAAAGTGTCTAACTGTGATCTTTCCTTTCAAGTTATAGTGATCTACTATTTATAGGAACAGAAAATTACATGACCTTAAATTAAAGTGTTGGTGGTGCAGAGGGGCCAAATTTGATAAAAAAAAAAAAAAATTGCAGTGCAGTATGTCAGTGAATGAGATGATCACATGCTCAGAGGATCAACCTTTTACAGCACTATGCTGTACTTTTCCACATAAAACAAACCGAGGTTCACCTACATAGAAACAATACAAAAGGAAAGTACATTTCCTCTTCCTGTCAACTGGCAAATTGTTTCGCTTAGATTTGACTGAATGATGCTCTGTCTGAAAAAAAAAAAAACAGTGTGTTTTGTATCACAGTAGCTCGTGAAGCTATGAATTATGGGTAGACTGTCTCATTTCATTTGAAGCAATTTAAATGTTCTCCTGCCAATCTTCTGCTCTACACCCCAGTCTAGTATGTATGTAGCAGTAATGCACCAACCATCCATGAAGAAGAAGAAATATTCTTGCAAAAGATATGAGCATTTTCTGCAAAAGCTGAGGTATACTTTAAGAATTTTGTCAATAGTAGACCGATTATTGTTTCTAAACAATTTGTTTGTAAAACATCATCAAAAGATCAATATCAAAACAATAATCTAAAGATAGATTGTACTGCATAATCAACTAAATTGCATAGCTGTTGCAATGCTAAGGTGGCTTAGTGGTTAGCCCTGTCGCCTAGCACTTCCAGGATCGGGGTTCAATTCCCACCTCTGCGTACATAGAGTTTGCATGCCTGGTGAGTTTCCTCCGAGTACTCCGGTTTCTTTCCACAGTCCAAAGACATGAAGATTAGACTAATTGGTGTTCCCAAAATGCCCATTGTGTGTGTGTCCTGCAATGAATTGGCACCCTGTCCAGGCTGTACCCCGCCATGTGCCCTAAGTTTCCTAGGATAGGCTCCAGGCACCCCCATGACCCTGTATACAGGCTAAAGCGGTATAATCAATAAGTGAGTGAGTGTTAATGCTAAGGCTTAAAACACGGATGTTGGCAACTTTATATTATGAAATATTTTTCCAAAAAACATGACATGTCATGTCAGTGCCTTCGCAACAAGCCCTTATGTAGGGCAAAGTATACTCATGGACAAAAGCAACGTTGCACTATACAGTAAATACTTACACATATATCTAAAATGTAATGACATAACCTTGTTGTATTGACAGCACAGGTAATGTAAAATCACTGTCATGCTCAGTAGAGCGTTACCTCATCCTGGACAACCTACAGTAACTCACTTCTTCTTATGGAGCGCTGTGCACTAAATGTTCCATATGATTACATCCAGCTGATATGCCCTGGTTTCAAATGTAAGGAAAACGTTCTGATTGTGCATTTCTTCTTTATACTATCATGCTGCTTAAAAAAATGCTAGCAGAGAAAGGGACCATCAGAATGCTTCAACTTAGGGCAATGCAAGAAAACATCAACAGACGGAACAACTCGTTCCACTGCTGATCACCCTAGGTCTGGAAGGTGAAGAGTGACAATGCCAAGACAAGACAAGACTAATTCGATTTGGGATTGTCATTTGGGAAATCATACATAAGATCCTGCCTGCATTGTAAAGTTGTGATCGATAACAGAGCCTCATTGACTCATTATTGACTTTGTAAACATGGATGTTGAACACGCCAACTTTATGCTGTCGACCTCAGAATTTCCATGATCTCTTAAGCCGAAAGTTTTGAATTTCTGGTGTTGATGGACATGTAGATGTTTGGGCAAAATGAAACTTATTTATTATATAAAAAACGAAATTCAATTTGTGCAGTTTTTTCTTTGTCTATAAGTATATTTTTCAATGATAATGATTATGTTGTATTGTTATAATAAGAATGTACACACTGAACACACTGTAATGTGTTGCTCCACCACTCTCTCACTGTCAGAGTTATACCTTACGGGGAAGTAGATTTTCTTTGGATTCTGTAAAGCTGATTTGCCACAATGACCACTGTTACAGTAAATTGTTGAATTGAAGTAGAAATGCTCCCATACACTAGGCCCTAATGGTTTAGGGGAATATTCCAAGTCTAATATGCTAGCAAAGCAGATTTGGTTGTGGAAAAAAATATACATAGGAAAAGCATGTTTTCTTTTTTTTAAATCCTCATGGCCTCTTCTGATTTATGATAAAGAGGAAGCAAGGAGTGTGAGCCTGAATTCATTTCAATGTTTATCAAACCTCATGTAATATATTACATAAGGCATTTTATGATGCACTGCCAAGTCTCGGATATATTGTTTTGAACGACCCAAACAATAAGCTATAACATTATAGTCCTAGTAATTACTCTTCAGATAAAGTGTTTTTTTTTTTTTTTTTTTTTTGTAAAGTAACAATTTACCATAAATGGTAGTGGTGTTCCAAAATGAACATTTTGACCAAAAGTAAGGATTCACGAAAATTTAAACAAAAATAAAGTACCAGATTTCCTTAGGATTTACACTATACAAACAAAAGTTTTGGCCAAACCTGCAATGACATTGTATCCAAATACATATACTTCAATATAAAGCTGGTCCCCCTTTAACAGCTAAAACATCTTCCACTCTTCTTGGAAGGCTGTCCACAAGATTTTGGAGTGCTTCTGTGGGAATTTGTACCCAATCATTCTGTAGAGCATTTATGAGGTCAGGCACTGATGTTGGGCAAAAAGGTCTGGCTCATAATCTCTGCTCCAGTTCATCCCAAAGGTGCTCGATGAGGTCAGGGCTCTATGTTAGGGCCAGTCAAGTTCTTCTTCAAACCATGTCTTTATAGTTGCTTTGTGCTCTGGGGCACAGTCATGTTGGAATACAAAAAGGGCCTTCCCCTAACTGTTGCCACAAAGATGGAAGCATAGCATTGTCCAAGATGTCTTGGTATGCTGAAGCATTAAGATTATCCTTCACTGAGGATAAGATGGCTGGTTGACTTGAAACGCCTGAATTAAAAAATTTACATGTTTGGCAAAATACTTTTGTCCATATAGTGTATGCAGTAATAAACTTTGATCTGGATAGAGTACATGTAATCTTAAGGGTTATAGTTTAACTTGCTTGATTTTTAGTTTATGAGGGTAAATTAGGGTGTGGTGCATGCATGTGTCATGTACCATTAATGACTGCTGTGTGTAAATATGTAGGTACAAAATGAAGCACTAAACCCTGCTAAACAAAGCTTCACAAGATGATATTAACACAAACTTACGCAAATTAGTATTTACACAAATAAAATATTATATTTTAATATAATGTGTACAGCGCAACACACTTTGCAATTTATTTGTACAGATTGAAGAGAATAATTGTGATTTCATTTGGTATGATTTCAATTTCACTCATCCTTCAAAAATTTGTTTCTGGTTACACCACTGGCAGCAAAACACACAGCATGTTTGGGGAATAGTTTTGAGACACGTCAGATATTGATTTTGATTCTGCACTTCAGACTGTGGTCTAACCAGCAGTAACCATAATGCACAAATATACAGTGGTGTGAAAAACTATTTGCCCCCCTCCTGATTTCTTATTCTTTTGCATGTTTGTCACACAAAAT
>JAQQZS010000004.1:19359594-19375465 GCA_030068045.1 Platyallabes tihoni | reverse complement strand
GCCTGGCCGGGGAATCGAACCCAGACCCTGGAGGTGCAAGGCGACAGTGCTAACCACTACACCACCGTGCCGCCTCTTGGGTTGTTATGTGATAATAAATTGACATTGTGTGAAAAACCGTCCCCACTGGGCTTGTCTGGGTTTGAGTCCTGATTAACTACAGTATGTCATAGTTCCTCTTTGCAAGTGGGAGTTTGTAAGAGATTACGACAGGGACTTATTGAAGATGCATAGAATTGAGATTTCATGGCTCTAAATCTCTAAGGTCTTGCCAAGTAATGGGAGCAAGGTTTTTTAAGATTCTCTTTAGGGATTCTTTCTTGCTTTTTGCTACTGGTTAGTCTGTAACAGGCAGGCCCGCCTTGGGGCATTTGACTGAAATTGATGTTATGGTGAAGACATGATGCATGGTGCGATAATCTTGTGGTTGATGAGAACTTGCTTTCATTTTTCTCACAAAGCATTACAAGGTTGTGAACTTGTGAACCAGTGAAGTCCCAAGGGTATGAGATGAAAAAAAATAAAGATTTTTTTTCCTGTTTCATAGCAAAATGAATGTCTGCATGTATTTGCACCTGCTTCCTTCCACAATAGTTATCTAAATGTGCATGTATTGTTTAGACTAATTTGTTATGTAATATAATAAAATAATCCTGATCACATGAGGATATTGGTATCCTCCTGTCCCAGAACATGGACAGTGGCCTTTAAATGTTAGGGTTTATAGTTTGTTTTGATATAGGATGATTTTGGATATATTGGGACACAGGGAAATCAGGACAGCAGCATTTATTTTCTCCTGCTTTATTTAACCTGGCCATTCTAAACCTGTCCATTTTTTCCCTGGTGAAATCCTAATGTGTCAGCAGTATGTACTGGATGACGTCTGTAATGTTTCTGTAGACTTGTGAGATTATTTTGCTCCCACCATCAACAGTTCCATCATTAAAAAGCTTAGTGAGCTTGCTCCAGAAGAAGCCAGGCAAGCACAAGTCTTGACACATTGCCTCCACCATGGTTGATCAGTAAGCCTATCTGTTTAGCATCATGAGCAAATCATTTTCTCAATGTGCTAAACTTCCCATCACTTTGGTAGAGGTTAATAATATTTGTGGCTTACTTTGCTCCAAATGACAGGTCTTCATGAACCAAGGGTTCAAACCTAGAAGTTGTTTCAACAACTTGTTACTGTAATTAAAAACATAGATGCAAATATCAGAAAACTAAAGGTGGAATTCTGCTCTATCGCCTCATAGTCACCTTTTGTTTTTTGATCTTTAAATCTTAATGTCTTTAAAAACAAAAGAATTGGACTTGCTGTTCAAACACCTGAAAGAGGAAAGTATTTCACATATATGCACATATTTTAAAACCACATCTTTCAGGGACAGGTCCCTGCCATGCCACCAGAGGGCACCTTCTTCTGAATGCTAATAACACTTCTTCTGTTATCACATACTTCCTGTTTATGAACCATTAAAGCATATGGTGACATACCCTAAACGCAAAGCGTCATTTTATGGTCACATTTGATGATGCTTGAGCCATTATATCTGTTTGCCTTACTGTTTCTGAATTTGTACATGGTTCTGGAAATATTTTGATTAATCATGTTAGACCCTTGCCGCGCACTCTCACTATTTGCAGCTTGGTTTTGGAAAGTATTATGTATTGGGCTGTTTATTTATTCAGTCTTCCATTATGGACATTCCTGTTCCTATACCTCATGTGAATGAATCCTGATTATTGCCCTGGGTGTAGTAGGAAAAGCTTCACCTGTTAGCAAGGATCCAGCTAAGGAATGCGACCTCAGCCGTTACGTAATCGGGACAACTACTACATCCAGGCTTGAGCATGAATCACCTCATTTACCCCCTGAACGTTAGGAGGAAAGTCAATTATAACCTTATATTTTCCAGACATGAGAAATGCGAGAGTATCATCATGCATTGCTCTTTTATTTTCACTCTCTGTTTATACATGGGTGGAAAAAATTAGCGCTTTAAAGGCGGCCCAGATGACCTCCTGCGTCACTGCCGACATCTCGCTACCTATCTGCGAATTCTCGCGAGAATCTCTTTCGGGACCACATCCTAGTGCGTGGGGTAAAACAACCCTAAAGGACACTTTAAAGGGGCACAGCTGCTTTACCTTTATAAGCTTTTGCCATCTTTTTTTCCCCTATAAAAAGCCCTTTATGTGGCTGCGCTACAGTCCTTTTTGTAGAGGAAAAGATCATGCATTGATTGCCGGGGCATCAACTCAGTCATCGTGAAGTATAGGTGCATTTTCCTGATTGTACTATCAGCACATGAACAAGTTAGGGGATGCAGAATTTTTCTCTTATAGACCTCACTGATTACAATCTCTCCTCACTATGAACATTTGGTCACGCCATATACAGTACTGTAATGGCTAGATAATGTGCCTTCAGAGACCCAATCCTTCATCAGTGACATTCTCAGAGAATTACTAAATAGTTTTGAGATTATTTCAGTTTAAATTGCGTTGATCTTACAACCAGAGTGCACCAGTCAATATCTGTTCCTCAAAAACTGCAAGAAAACGACACAAACAAGTTTAAGACACTCAGGAATCCAATGCAAATTTATACCTGGGAATACAAATTGTGGAGGTCAACATTGGCCCAGCACATAAGGGAGTTAATCAGAACCAGCAGCATCTTCACCTAGTCACACACCAGTTAGTAGGCATCTATCTACAGGTCTACTTGAACCTCTGCCCGTGGTATCACATCTCCACTAAATTCATCACTAATCTACCTGTTTCAAGAGATAACAGATTTATCTCCCAGATTTTCAACTTGTGTTATAAAATCTCTCCAAGGTTTCACAGCAATGGAAACTAGGATTAGGGTTAACCCTAACCCTAGCCCTATGCCTAGATGATTCTACCATTATTGTCTATGAGAGGACATCATCACAGTCCAGGCAATCCAGTTTATCTCACGGCTTTGAAAAGCATTTTGTCATCTATTAAACATCAATGTCAATCTTTCCTCTGGCTACCACCCACATTCTAAAGGCCATGTCAAATGCCTGAATCAAGAAATTGCTCAGAAAATACTCCAGCCAAAATGAAAAGGATTTATTCCTTTCATGGGCAGAACAAGCAGATAATTCATTGATGCACATCCATAGGACTTACCCCCCTTTATAGTGTGTTTTCTGCTAACATCCCCCACTGTCTCCATGGTCCTTAGAACCCTCCAAAAACACAGTGGTTAATTGATGTATGCAAAATAGCAGGAAGCAGACCTGGGAGGCTGCATATGTTGGCAGATCCAGAATGATAAATAAAAATCTATCTATAGCTACAACTGCTATCTGACTTGGTTAGATGGTTCGACTCTCCAAATGCCATCTGAGCATTATGAAATTCCAGTCCCTAATTTACTAGTCTAGTTAGTATTGTTACACAAATCAATCCTGTTTTCTACCATTTATATCCATGCCACCCAGTTACACAATAATACTCACATTCAGTGTCTACTCAAACCTGTTTAACATTGTGAGCTCAACCAGGTCACTGAAGCGGCTCATATTCAAGTAAGGGTGATGGGGGTGGTTTTCTTTCAGTCTCCTTTTCAATGCTGCTTAATTGGGTTAAGGTCTAACCTTGTTAACAAAAAAAAATGCCCCCCCACACACACACAAAAAAAATATTCATTGTACTATCTATTTTATATGTCCAGAGCTACAAGCAACCTACAGTATATTGATTTTAATTCGATTTACTGAAATCTATTTATTGAAATGATGTAGTTCAAACAAATAGTGATGTGCTAGGTTGTTTAATGCATCCAGATGTAATTGGCCATGCATGTTTGGAGCTCTTGCCAAGAACATTATAAATGTTGGTTTTAGAGCAAGCAATTAAAAAGAAAACAATTTTCCATACTGTATGTGTAGCTGATAGCAGAGATCAATTACAGGCCTGAATCTAGAAATGCATAAACCATTGTGACCTTGATAGTTAAATTTATTCCACATTTGGAAAGCAGAAAACATGCAGGTTGTTCTATCATGTGTGCATTTTCTTTATAACACTGTTTGAGACTTTTTTAATTTTACCAGTTTAAAAAAAAACTCTTGGAAATGTCTTCCAAGAAACATTTACTAGAAGTGAAAAAGATGGTGAAAGAGTTGGCTGTGCTCATGCCCTTAGCTCTTAGAGGCCACAGTGAAACTTGAGCCCCCCTCAGAGCAAATCCCACCCCCGCCCCAAACCCCCACACCCAAATGGTGACTGGACACTTTACGAGGTGCAGCTTCTTGCTAGGTGGCCCCCCTCCCTTTCAACGGGTTCCATGTGCAGAAGGAATACTAAAAACTTCTATACACCTCATTGTATTTCCTCTCCAAATGGTAATAATAATTAAAATAAAAAAAAACATTTTACTGTAGCATCCAAGAAAGTAATATTACTCCAATTAAGTTTATGAAATTTCCCAGAATCTCAGAATTATTGGAAATAAAATTACTGTTAGTGCATTGATGCTGACTTTCAACTGAATCCCAGTGCAGCTGTTTCCAGCAGTATGTCAGTTGGCACTTCCTCTGGGCCACGAAATTTATTTGCATCTTTTATGTAACAAACAGCTGCTTGGTACACAGGGTACTCTCACAGCCATGGCCTTGACACCTTTGAGATTGCCAAGTAACTGTCAGTTATGTGCCATATAATCTAAATTAATCTCGTTTGTCGGATGATAATTGTCTTGACGGGGACTGCAGTGACTCGTTTAACGATTTTCCCATGAGCAAATAGAGGATTATAACAACCTATGATAGGGAAAGCGATTTAATCAACAAGAAATACCCCTAAAGTCCGACGTAAGATTTTGCTTTGGGTGCAGATTTGCATTCCTCATGTGTAATAAAGTGTATTTTGCTTTTAAATATATTGTAATTATTGCATTATTCATAGCAGTTGATGAATAGCATGCTTTCAATGGAACAAACATTAACACAGACTAATAATGACAACAGGACAGCACGGTGGCTTAGTGGTTAGCACTGTCGCCTTGCACCTCCAGGGTCCGGGTTCAATTCATGCCTGGGGTCTGTGTGTGTGCCCAAATTGCCCAAAGCTGTACTTTAAGTTGCTCTGGATTATGCATCTGCTAAATATTATGTTAAAGATAGCGAAACTTTGTGTCACATTTTTTTGCACACAAGAGGTTAAGTATTTGTGACATCATAAAAAAGATACGAGGGGAGTTCAAGTCAAACGGGACTTGGAATGACATTTTATCAAGCACAGGACGGTGATGAGATTCTTAGCTGCAATAAAACATTCAAACAGCGCAAACATTATAAAGCTGGCTAGACATCCGTGAATAACGATCCCAGCCGAAGTGGCTCAGAACCCTCAGCAGACGTTCCTATGAACATTCAGGAAGTCTAGTGCCTAATCATTGAAAATTGACGGATAACTTGTCGCCAAGTTGCACAAGAGACGCGTCTATCTGTGGGGTCTGTACACACAATCATTCACCAACACCACTAACAGTGGTTAGCAGTTACAGGAACTCAGCTGGGAGTTATTGCCACATCCCCATACAGCCCTGACCTCGCTTCAAGCAATTTCCACATGTTTGGTTCATTAAAGGAGTTCCTGGGAGGCCAGCATTTAAGACATACGTAAAGCAAGAAGAAGTGCTGGAACTGGAGCTAGTGCAGGGGAGTTTGGGTACCTCCTGGACGTGGTGCCAACACTCGCACACTATGGGCAATTTGGAACTGCTAATCAACCTAAGCCGCATGTCTTTGGACTGTGGGGGGAAAACTGGAGAAACTCAGCAGAAACCCACCAAGCACAGGAAGAGCATGCAAAGTAGATCACAGGAGCATAAAGATTACAGTGTGCTTCAGAATCGTGCTGATCATAGCAATATTTGATAGATATTTGAGTGTATCTAAGAACTTGGCACCTCATCCATGGTGTACCCCACCTCGTAAGTCTCCTGGGATAGGCTCCAGGCCCCCCGCAACCCTGTATACAGGATAAAGCGGTATAGACGATGATTTGGTAACAAGACAGCAAATGGGATCACATTAACAGGAAAAAAAAAAGCACAATTCATGTCCTGATGGAGTTCATGTGTATCTGAAGACATGAAGGTGGTGCTTATTTTAGTTCGTTTATGCTACTTTGCAAAACAAAGATTGCATATTTTGACAGACTTGATAATTATATTTTATTTTTAGAAGAACTAAAATACAATTGGGCAGCATGGTGGTGTAGTGGTTAGCACTGTCGTCTTGCACCTCCAGGCTTGGGGTTCAATACCTGCCTCGGATCTGTGTGCATGGGGTTTGCATGTTCTCCACGTGCTTGGTGGGTTTCCACCAGGTACTGCGGTTTCCTCCCAAAGTCCAAAGACAAGCAGATTAGGCTAATTCCCAAATTAGCCAAGTTTCAAAGTTCCCAAATTGTCCATAGTGTGTGATTGAGCATGTGATTGTGTATGTATGTGTGACAGGTTCTGTCTTTGTACTCTGTAATGTGAGCACTCTCTTGAGCCTCTGGTCTAAAGTCAGAGATTTAAAATGTATACGGACAAAAATGATGTTGAAACTTGCGCACACACACACACACACAGACGGAGGTAATGAGATGTAGAGATTTGATCACCACTTTGTCAAAACTATTAACACCTAATTGGCTGACGTGTATTCTATTACAGACGTAACACTCAGCAACAGTGTAGGTGAGGTTATTCGCATTTGGCTGGACATGTTCGCTGCATTAGTTTCATCTGCGCACATGTGCAGCCAAATGCAAATTTCCACATGTGCACTGTATTAGCATCATCCTGCTGGAAGTGCCTAAACTTCTGGAAGAAGACTAAACTTCTAGAACTCTGCTAGAATTATCATCATCAAGAACTGCTGCATTGGACCTCCAGGGTCCGGGATCAGTTCTCGCCTCGGGGTCTATGTGCATGGAGTTTGCACGTTCTCCCCCTGCTTGGTGAGTTTCCTGCAATGGATTGGCACTCCGTCAGGGTGTACCCCATCTCATGGCCTAAGTCTCCTGGGAAAGGCTCCAGCGCCACCCGCAACCCTGTATATAGGATAAAGTGGTATACTGTAGGTGATTAGGCGAGAACGATTAGTTTTCTAGAAATGGCATACCATTTATGAACTAAAATAAGCAAGCATTTATGACTGCTAAATGATATATGGCGACTTAATTGGGTTCCAGGTTCATACTAATGACAAGATCACCTCACAAACCTTGATTACTAAAGCGCCCTCCATAATTATCGGTACCTTTCATGAAAATCATCAAATATTAAGTGAAAACAAATAACTCGTGCCATAAGTGATATTTTGATGTCAGAGTTGGAGCGTTTCCTCCAGGTACTCCGATTTCCTCCCACAGTCCAAAAACATGCAGATTAGGCACGAATTGGTGTTTCAAATTGTCCGTATTGTGTGAATGAGTGTATGTGTGCCCTGCGACGGATTGGCACCTCATCCAGAGTGTACCCCACCTCGTAAGTCTCCTGGGATAGGCTCCAGTCCCCCCGCAACCCTGTATACAGGATAAAGCGGTATAGACGATGATTGAGAACGATTAGTTTTTTAAGCTGGTGTCATCATGTAATAATCATGCAAAAGATTATAACAGCATTAATATATAAAAAAGAATAACTGCTTCTTGCATTTATCAAGGAAACTGGAATAAGTAGACAAGTCATGGTGGGTGAGTGAGGTCAGGGAGATGACTAAGCACGCTGAGTATAGTGTTTCCATCTTCTTTCCAGCAGCGTCGTGGAAAAGCATTTGGTGGTTTCAGTAGCAAACAGCCACAGTTGCTGTGTTTTCCACTCATAGCTGTATGAGCTCAGACCACCACCACTCTGTTTGTATTTGTCAGTCTGAACATAGCTCAGCATGCACTTGTGGGATGCTGCGGTGGCCAACCAGTGAAGTGATCCATAACTGCTTCTTAACATACTATTGCTTCTGGCCTCAGCCTCTGTACGGTCCATACCAGCAATGCATTCAAAATATATAAAAACATTTACAGCTAAAATCTTGGAACTTCTCCACGACATAAAAAACGAAGTATGAAAAGCAAAGATGATGTTTTCCTTAGACGATACACTATTGTATCTGAATTTTCTTTCATACAAAAGATAAATATGCATGGATGGTAAAGTAAGTTGGTGTGTAAGTTTATTTCTGCGCAGCATTTCGTAATTGCCTCTTCTTCCATCTAGGAAAAAAAATGGCATCAAGTTTAAAAATAAGCTTCAGTTTTGTGAAATAGTCATTTTTATCACCCAGTTTCTTTTAATGGCCACACTGAAAATAAGAACATGGTCAAAGATAAGTTATAATGGCTGGCAATCAGACTAGCTGGTCAGATTTGAACCGAGGCTAAAATGGTTCCTGCCAAACAACCATAGTTTACACAGATTAAACCACATCTCATTAGGAGAACAGAGTGGAGAGGACAGAGTAAATAAAGGTGTATGTGTGCGTCTGTCTGTGTTTGTGTTTTGGTAACAAGACAGCAAATGGGACCACATTAACAGGGGGAAAAAAGCACAATTCATGTCCTGATGGAGTTCATGTGTATCTGAAGACATGAAGGTGGTGCTTATTTTAGTTCATGTTTATGCTACTTTGCAAAACAAAGATTGCATATTTTGACAGACTTGATAATTATATATTATTTTTAGAAGAACTAAAATACAATTGGGCAGCATGGTGGTGTAGTGGTTAGCACTGTCGTCTTGCACCTCCAGGCTTGGGGTTCAATACCTGCCTCGGATCTGTGTGCATGGGGTTTGCATGTTCTCCACGTGCTTGGTGGGTTTCCACCAGGTACTGCGGTTTCCTCCCAAAGTCCAAAGACAAGCAGATTAGGCTAATTCCCAAATTAGCCAGGTTTCAAAGTTCCCAAATTGTCCATAGTGTGTGATTGAGCATGTGATTGTGTATGTATGTGTGTGTGCCTTGTGATGGATTGGCACCCTGTCCAGGGTGTAGCCCGCCTTGTGCACTAAGACTCAACAATAGGCTTTAGGCCACTTGCGACCCTGTATCATCATCATCATCATCATTATCATCATCATCATCATCAAGTCCCTTAGGCAGTGTTGAGGCAAGTCTGAAGACGCATCTGATGGGTATCACAGGACTACGGACATCTTGTACAATTGTTTCACGCCTGCCAGGTTGAGTCTTGGATTCTTCAGGTCTTGCTTGATTTGCTTGGACCATGTCTTCTTTGGAACTGCAAGGGGGTATTTTAGATTTTGCAGTTTCTTCCTCCACAGTAACCTGTAGGGCAGACGATGTTTGGCCATTCTGCACACATGCCTGAACCAACGTAGTCTTCACTTTTGAATCTCCTCTTCAATGGTTGACTGGACACAGCACCGCTTTCTGATGATCTCATTCCTCAGGCGATCATGCCATGAGACCCCCAGTATGCGGCGTAATCATCTCACCTAAAATCTTCTTCTTCTTTGAATCATCTGCCTCCATCTAACCCTATCCTCTGCATCCTTTTCTCTCACCCAACTAACTTTATGTCCTTTCTTACTGCATTAATATTGGTCTTCCTTTAGACCTCCTGCCTGGCAGTTCCAACCTCAGCATTCTTCTACCAATATGCTCACAATCTCTCCTCTGATCCAAGCCATATATAGTATAGTGCATTTTCAGCACTTAAAGTTATGTTACATTAATGTTATGAACAATTAACATTATGACCATGGAGAGACCTAAGATATCATAGGAAGCATAGGATTAATTGGATTAATTAAGAGTTTTCAGACATATCAAAGCAAACAAAGCAAGAGAATCCAGTTATTCATCTTGATATGGTGGGCAGAGATCCAAACATAAATCATCAAACTTTAATAATAATAATAATAATAATAATAATCCGTGGAGGTCAATGGTGACTATTGTATTTATTGTATTTATTTCCATTTGTGTCAATATTCACACACTATGGGCAATTTGGAAATGCCAAGTAGTCTAATCTGCATTTTTTTGGACTGTGGGAGGAAACTGGAGAAAACCCACCAAACACAGGAAGAATATGCAAACTCCATGAAAACAGACCCGACGTGGGAATCAAACTCAGGACCTGGAGGTGCAAGGCAACAGTACTAACCACTGAAGTCCAAAGATCAATGCAAGATTTAAAGAAAATCTGAAATTTAGCAAGTCATGGTGGAGGTCACACAATGGATTAGTCACCCTTATCAAAAAAGGAAAAGACAAGAATTTGTCTGGGTCTGAGCAATTTGGTAGCGTACTAGTTTACAGCCGTGGCCAAAAATTTTGAGAATGACAAATATTAATTTTCACAAAGTCTGCTGCTTCAACATTTTTAGATCTTTTTGTCAGATGTTACTATGGTGTACTGAAGTATAATTACAAAAATTTCATGAATGTCAAAGGTTTTTATTGACAAGTACATAAACTTTATGCAATGAGTCAATATTTGCAGTGTCAACCTTTATTTTTCAAGATCTCTGCAATTCGCCCTGACATGCTGTCAATCAAATTCTGAGCCGTGTCCTGACTAATGGCAGCCCATTCTTGCATAATCAATACTTGGAGTTTGTCCACCCGCCTCTTGAGGATTAACCACAAGTTCTCAATGGGATTAAGATCTGGAGAGTTTCCTGGCCATGGACCCAAAACTTCGATGTTGTTCTTCCCGTTTCACTTAGTATCACTGTTGCCTAATGGCAAGGTGCTGCATCATGCTGGAAAAGGCCTTGGTCATCATCAAAATGTTCTGGGTTAGTTGGGAGGATGTTTTCATCCTGTTCTTTATTCATGGCTGTGTTCTTAGGCAAAATTGTGAGAGAGCCCACTACCTTGGCTGAGAAGCAACACCACACATGAATGATCTCAGAATAATGTACTGTCGGCATGACACAGGACTCATGATAGCGTTCACTTTTTTCTTCTCCAGACCTCCTTTTAAGCTTCCAATCTGTTATTCTAACTCAATCAGCAGGACAGAGTGATATCCAGCCTTGTCCTCATCAACACTTAACATGATATCAACTGGTCCTTCTCGTGGAAGTTCATCTTATTGCAATTCATCTGATCACTCTTCATAACATTCTGGAGGACATGCAAATTGCCATCATAAAAACTGAGGCAGCAGACTTTGAGAAAATGAATGTTTGTGTCATTCTCAAAACCTTATACAGTAGCCGTAGCTGTATTATTCAGCAAGGGAAAAAAGCCATAGCTGTATTATTCAGGAAGGAAATCTCACTGCCACTTGGAAAGCTTGTAGCATTAAATTTATTCAAATTTGGTTTCTTGCTGTGAGGTGGTAAGCAGAACAGACACGTTGAGAAGATATTAATGCTTAGAAACCTTTCCAGAAAATGAAAGGGAGATTTGCAGATAATCTGGTGTTCATGGTGCACATCAAATGCTATCTTTCAGAGCTTAATTCTATACTGAAATAAACTAACCAGTCTGCTTTCACTACTCTGGAAAAAAACTTTAGATTTTTATAAAATTAATTTATTTAAATAGATTAAACTCATGGCAAAGTACAGTATTTCGGTACTCTGTAAGTCACAATCCTGGCCAAGAAGTTTCCTTTGAAAACAACGCAATATCAACACCATCCAAAATAAATGCAGTTGCCGTGCAGGAGTACATTTAGCTATAAGTCAATGAACCTAAAACTAAATGTTAGCTAAAGGTCAGACATAGTAGTATGTATCTGCTGGAATTCTGCTGGAGCCACACATCACTTATTTATCACTAATATCTCTAACTTGGAAAAACATCATTCAATACTAAAACAAATTGAACTTGGAGAGATGCATGTTGAAACAATGTCATTGCCCCCCAAACATTCCACAGCTGGTGAAGACCAAACATTCTCAACCCATGCATTGAAATAGAGTCAAATTTCCATTAATTCTTTGTATCACCAGGACAGAACATTTTTTTTAATGTTTAGTTGGACATGTTAAACCAACATAGTCTTTGGCCCACACTCAGAAATAAAATTATTAAAGTGGCTCTCAGTGATAAAAATCTTCCCTGTCTAGGGTTAAAGAAAGAATTGAATTCTCAAGGAATTCAACAAATATGGCTCCAAATAATGGAAACAGTTTAGCATTTGTCCATTATACAGCTTGTTGTCTTTGGAGATACACAATGACTAATTGATCAAAGACCCAATGGTTTATTTGGTACTATACAGGAGTGAAATTATCTAGGCAATATTTAATGGATAAAGAGCATTGGCAACCTTATTTTCATGCAGAATGGTGTACCACCCCATTTTGCTCTTAATGTGCATGCATGGTTAGACCAGTCTTTTCCAGGACGTTGGCAGCGATGGCGCAGATCTCATGAATGGCTTCCAAGAAGTTAAGAGCTCACTCAATGTGATTTTTTTTCCTGTGAGGCTACGCAAAGGAGGAGGAATACAGGACAAAGTCTTGCACACTGGGGGACTTGGAGGCATGGATTCAGGAGATCTTCAGCAACATCCCAAATGACTTCCTTCAGAAGACTGTACATTCTATCCCTGGCCGTTTGAGGAAACTTATTGACGCCACTGGTGTATAAAGTACATATGCTACTGAAACTCTATGAGGTCTCTATGTTACATCACCACATACCTCTCCATATCTTGTAAATCTTGCAACATTGTTTTCAAGGACAACAAATGCAATGTTACCCAACTGTTCTTCCAGTCATTCTGAATGAGAGTTGATTTGTGACCTACGGGTACAGATTTTAAGGTGTTAAATCACTGTCTTTGATGTAAGGAGGGGGTTCTCTATCACTCACAACCCAAGCTAAATTCTACAGAAATATTCTAGAGGAAGTTAATGGTGTCTTATGATCACCGTGTGACGCTGTGCTAAACATCTGAACATGTGTAAACATGCAGCATGAAAAGATGCAGGTGTTGAAACACCACCTCTGGCGTTTATTGGAAGTTCAGAGAACATGATTACATACATAGCATGTTCCAGGGAGATCGAGATCTTAATATGTGGATGCATCTCCAGGGATACACAGCAGTTCAGTCTTGTTGTAATTTAGCTTTAGGTGATGAGCTGCCATCCATCCTGAGATATAAGCCAGACATGCTGAGATCTGTGCAGAAATCCTGCTAAAACCATGCATGGTTATTCTCATTGTTGCCAATCCTTTAATCTTGGGGGGAAAAATACAATTTACAAGTATTTTTTTGTCACATTATATTTCTGCCAAGGAATCTTGACAAAGTTGATACGTACTTTAAATGAAACACAAGTCAGAATATCTATTAAAAAGCCAGAGATCAAAGGGGAAGTAATTTTCCCATAGAGGGAAAAACAAGAAAGTTCCTTCTAGTCACCATGTACAACTTAATAGAGATATTTCATTTCAAGATATAAAAAAATCAGAGGGATGACCAAACCCATTAATAACTATTAAATACTACTTACTTTAAAATATATCCAAATGATCAATGCAAAGGGAAAGGGCTGCATTATTAAAATTAGACAACTGAACCATTTTGCATTTGCATAATTATCTGCATCCTGGAAATTAACATAATTTGCCTCTATGATATGGATCTGGACATTTTCCTAGTCTTCTTGGCAAAATTGCTGAAACTCTGGGAGAGTAGATTGAGACTTTTGGTGAACAGGAATTTACAAGTCTAGCCGCTCATTTGGGTTTAAAACTTAAAACTAAAACTAAGTTTTCTTTTAGGATTGTCCTATATTTAAATTAATTTTTGGTGGCATTCTCAAGAAGGGTGATGTTGTGTTGATCATCAAACCAGAAAACCTTTTTTAGCATGTTTGATAAATGAAATTTCATATGGCTTACCATTCTTTCCTAAAGTCCATTTTTGTCTCATGTTTAAGCGATGACTGTCCTGTAAACAGCACCTCCATGGTGATTAGTGGATCCATTCCCTTGCTTCCGTAGGTTGCTTCTATGACTAAGATCCTCCTAACCCAATCTCTGACTTTTGCTGGACAGCCTCCTTATTTTTTCCAAGGAACACAGTGGATGAGGGGCAAATTCTTATAAATAAAAATATACAGTGCTAATATGGACAAAATAAAAAATAAAATTAAGGTTTTGGAGTGGCCTTGTCCAAGTCCGGACTTAAATACGGTTGAGATGCTGTGGCAGGACCTTAAACAGGACTGAAAACCCTCCAATGTGGTTGAATTAAAACAATTCCGAAAAGAAGAGCGGGCAATAATTGGGCCATAATGATTTGAAAGACTCATTGACTGCTTGTTTGCAGCCGCTGCCACTGGGGGCACAACCAGTTTTTTCGTTTAAGGCGAACTTAACCAACTTCAAATAGGATCAGGTTGGTTTGGACAGCTTTTTTTCCTTAATAAACAAAATCATCAATTAAAAACTGCATTTTGTATTTACTCAGATTAAATTTTGATGAAATTTTTTTTTAAAGTTTGACGATCTCGTCATTTGCAAAAAAGAAAAATCAGTAAGAGGCAAATACTTTTTCACAGCATTGTATCAACATTTAAAGTGAGCTTTAAATATAGCACATGTACTCAGTTATTCAGTCAACTATTTAATCCAAGGGTATATTTTCTTTACAGAAGAGTGGACTGAATTAGCTGAAACATTGTCACAACTTTATTCATTTGACTCAAAACTAAACAAGCACACATCATAATGCATAAAGACCTCAATTTAGTATCACTTGGCTTAATTTAAATGGCCAATAGCATTTTTACTGTAATTCATTTACATACTGTATAAAATTATAGAAATAATAGAACATGTTGGATGACATGTAATATTAAAAGCTTTCAATGACGGCAGCCATATTGTAAAAATAAACCACTGGTTAAAGTGATTCTTAGTGCCAATATACGGTACAAGACTCATGTATTATTCTTTTTTCATTTTAATTTTCAGTTGTTATGATATTTCATCACTCACTCACTCATCGTCTATACCGCATTATCCTGTATACAGGGTCATGGGGACCTGCAGCCTATCACAGGAGACTTTGGACCTGACGTGGGGTATAGTACATCCTGGATGGTGTGCCAATTGATCACAGGGCACACACACACTCATTCACACACTACAGGCAATTTGGGTACACTAATTAGCCTAATCTGCATGTCTTTGGACTGTGCAAGGAAAAAACAGAGTATCCAAACTCCATGCACACCAACCCTAGGTGGGAATTGAACCAAGACCCTGGAGGTGCAAAGGTATAATGCTAACAACTAAGCCTCCATGGTACTTCATGTTACAGTATGTCAAATTCTTATTCTTAGAATTGATGAGTTATACTATAAAAACAAGACTGCAATACTGGCATTCTTGGTGGAGTAAACCACCTTCAGGCAATGAGCGCAAAATATAGCCTAAAGAGCCTATGAGCACCACTTGTTACACTTTTAAGAATGAGACGGTGCTCATCCTTGGGCAACACATTTATTTATGTAAAATAGTTATATGAAAACACTTTTAAACCAGGAGCACTCTCTATCGCGTGTACACCTGAACTCACTCATTACACGCTGAACGCTTACACTCTACTAGCATCCACGCTCAATTCTCTAATCACACATCTAAACAATATGTTACTGACACAGATGAGTCATGTTAAAAATTAGTAATCACTCTCCGAGACTACTCGTTCATCTGAGTCATGTTAAAGATTAGTAATTGTTAACATGACTCAGATGAACGAGTAGTCTCGGTCTTTCTATTGGGTGCGCAAAGCATCGCAAAGCCTCTGTATGTTATATACAGGAAACAGAAATGAGTCGTTACCTTTGAGTCTTTTCGGTCCTGAGTCGTTCGTTCTTTTGTCA
>JAQQZS010000004.1:19344545-19355138 GCA_030068045.1 Platyallabes tihoni | reverse complement strand
CTCCAGGCCCCCCGCGACCCTGATCACAGGATAAAGCGGTATAGAAGATGAATGAATGAATGAATGAATGAATTAAATAGAGCTAAAGAAAAGTGTAGAATAGAATAAAATAGAATGGAACAGTATAGAGTGGCCTAGTGATTAGCAATGTCGTCTTACACATCCATGTTCAATTCTTGACTTGTGTCTGTGTGCATGGAGTTTGCATGTTCTCCTTGTGCTTGGTGGTACCTCTGGGTACTTCAGTTTCCTCCAACAGTTTAAAGACATGCAGATAAGTTTAATTGGCATTCCCAAATTGCCTGAAGTGTGTGAATGAGTGTGCAAGTGTGTGTGTATGTGTGTGTCCTGTGATGGATTGGCACCCTGTCCAGGGTGTACCCAGGGATAGTCTCCAGGCCCCCCGTGACCCTGTATACAGGATAAAGCAGTATAGACGATGAATGAGTGAGACTATAATAGAATAGAAAATCATCAATGTTCAATGTGTAGTAAAATATATAGACCCAAGAATTTCAGACACAATATGGCCAAGTATTATTATTTATTTTTTGCTTCATCAGCTAAAAATATTCCCCAAAGGAGCCATACCTCAATAAAGCATTGCATTTCCATGCAGTGGCAGCATGGTGGCGTAGTGTTAAGCACTGTAGTCTCGCACCTCCAGGGTCGGGGGTTCACGTCACACCTTGGGGTCTGTGTGCGTGGTGTTTGCATTTTCTCCCCGTGCTTGGTGGATTTCCAATCAAAAGACAAAAGACATGCAAATCAGGCTAATTGGCATTCCCAAATTGCATACAGTGTGTGTCCTGTGATGGATTGGCACCGAGTCCAGGGTGTACCCCACCTTGTGAATGAAGTCTCCAGGGATAGGTTCCAGGCTTCCCGTGACCCTGTACAGGATAAGAGGTATAGAAAATGAATGAATGCAAAATAGTGCACTGCATGAGGTAATGCTTTTAAGGCAACAACCTATTGCTAAAATTCTATTTAGCAAACACAGACATGCAAAGTGGTACACTGTAGTGTCCCTTAGACGCACTCCAACACTCCTACTCTGCATGTCTTTGGACCGGAGTATCCGGAGGAAACCCACAAAGCACAGGGAGAACATGCAAACTCCATCAAACCCTCGACCCCGGAGGTACAATGCCACATTGCTTACTGTTGAAGTCTAAGCAATGCTAATTCAAAAACACACAAAAAGTCAATGCACAAAGAAAGAAAGAAAACGATTTCCTAAAACGTAAATGTTTTGGGATGGTCGGGGGAGCGATGAGCTCTAGCGACTACATAGACCAGGAAGTACAAATGATGAGACATTAATCAATGTTTCGAACAGGTAAATGATTTTTTAAAAAAAGTTATTATAACCATTGTGTTGTGTATTATTATAGTATAAAAAAGAACATTTATTTGAGAAGTGTGTTTAAACATGTGTAAGTCATAACTATCAGATTGTTCTTGATGACTGAATGAATTTGGATAGACTTATGATTTTTAAAAGACTTTTTGGGTGGGCTTAAATATGTTCTGGCAGCTCAAGAGGGGAGACAAGACCATCCACAATCTTGGATGAAAAAGTGCAGGGAAATGTTGACTTCTACTGAGGACCCTGTGACCAAGTGGCCATAGTTTAGGTTAAAATTGATAAGGTTAACATGTCTATTTAATGTTGCATGTAGATCTGGGATGTTGGATGGTGTATTACAAGAGAAATTTTTCCATGAGGAGAAATCACACTCCTCATCTGTGAGGAAAAGGCTGTGCCAGGGTTTCAGAAAGAAGACATATAACAGTGCAGGCTGGTGCACCAACGCATTACTCTTGTTCAGCTTTGTGAGGAGTCATGGGAGTACAATGATCCAGTCTACATATTACATTTTGGAGAAGGGCCTTTTTTGTGGGAGGTACTGCTAAAAGGTTGGGCATCTTTATGAGCAAAGTGAGAGTTCTGTCCACTCTGGTTTTAATTTTACAATAAGTTGAATTTTTTTAAGGTAGACACTGGACTTTTAAAAGTGTTTCTTTTTTAAAATTCATATTATTTTTTTTGTTTTGTTGTTAATAGGCTACCAAGATATAACTAAGGTTTGATTGTTGTTCAATATGAAGATCTAACTCTTAACTTGGCTACACCTGAAGTCAACCCCTCACACATATACTTGGTGTTTCACTGTTCAATATCAGCACCTCACCAAGTCCAGCCAAAAATGGAACAGTACGGTCTCTCTAGTTTAGGATAGAGAGTTGAATGACCTTGGGTTCTTATTCTCAATTAAAGAAAAATAGAGCAGAAAATTGGCAAAAGGAATGGGTCCCAGTATCATTACAGTATGTGGTAATGAAGCAGAAGGTCAGTTTACTGGTTAATCTACAGTACATCCATATCCAAACTTATGGATCACAAGTTATGGGTAGCGATGGATAGAATATCAACACTTATGGATCACAAGTTATGGGTAGCAATGGATAGAATAAGGTTGTAAGAACATGTGGTGGGCATGAGTTGCCAGGTGTGATTGAGAAAGAAGCTACTGTACAAGGAAGCCTAATGGTCGACTCCAGCTAGAGATCGATCAGGCATCCCACTGGACTGAACACTGGAGCAGACCCAGACTCTACTAGAGAAATTATATAACACAGATGGCTTGGGATCCCAAAGGATCCAAAACTGGAATCTGTGTCTGGGGATAGAAAAGTCTGAGCTGACCTCTTCAGCCTGTCATCACCATAATTCAAGTGGAGAATTTGCAGAAAAATGAATGAATGAATGAATAAATAATGAGATGAATGAATGAACACAACACTGGCCTTTTTATCCAAAAAAAAAAAAAAAAAGAGTCGACAACACTCTTCTAGGAATCTGAGAAGTACCTGGTTACATTTGAGTTGTCGTTGTCCTCAGAAGTCTTTGGTTTCCTAAGCAGTTTGAAGTGGGTTGTGTCTCTGTTGCTTTACACTACAGTAGGCCTACAGTACTTTATCGTCCCCGAAGCTGACTTTCCCAGAGCAAATGCACCTTGGCACAGAGCCAGGAGCCCATTAGTGGACAAAAGTGGTACTAAGTGGTGCGGGCACTTACCACTACCTTGATTTGTTTGTTTGAGGTGGAGTTTAGCACACTATTCACCATGTGTATTTAATAAAACAAGACAGTCACCTGACGGCAGAGGGTATTATTTATGCTAGAGATTATTATCTCTTCTCATTCTGCAAAATGGCAGCCAATGTGTTGGTCTACAAATTTGACACAGAAAGACATAAAGCCATCTTAGCTTCCCCCCTGAATCAATCATGCTAAATCAGAAACTGTATTATTCTAACCATTTTTTCTGCCTCATGGTACGACCTTAAATCTTCTTTTGTCTAGCTCCAGCTGTGACCTGTTCTCTCCCCAATCCTCTAATGGTTCTGGTTTCCTCACCATAGCCCAGTCTTGGGCAATGCTGACATACCCCTGTGAGTTGCTACTAATTTATTGCTTTTAAAAAGTTTATTAACTTCAGGCATACTTATAATTTTTCCTTTTACTTTCCCTTTCAGTTTTTCTCATATGGCCTCACTACCATTCTAACTTTTATCCATGTTACAGTATAACATGGATAAAAGTTTACGAGAGGCTGCATGGGCCGAGCACAAAAGCAGCGAAACATAAATTATCTTTGGTATGCGCATGTGAGGTAAGCGTGGGCAGGACAGACTGTTGGGTATGACGAATTTACAGAACACCGGCATCTTCTGCTCCTCCTGCACCAGAAACTCACTGTACCAAACCCTCCCACTGCTGCTGTAACTCAGCGTCATGGTCCTTCCCTCCTTTAAGGGATGTGTTGTGTAATGGTGGAGGAGTCTGTGGTACAAGTGCAGGCGGGTCGATATTTACTCACTCACTCACTTCACATCTATGCTGCTTTATCCAGTACAGGGTTGCAGGGGGCCTGGAGCCTTAAACACTGGAGACTTAGGGCACGAGGCGGGGTACACCCTGGATGGGGTCGCCAATCCATCGCACAAACATTCAAACTCCATACACACAGATCCAAGGTGGGAATCGAACCCTGAAAGTGCAAGCTGACAGTCCTAACCACTATGCCGCCATGCTGCCACATCAATATTTAATAGTCATATTTGTACAAAAAATGAGGCGTCTCGCTTTCTGTAAACCACACATAAAAAAAATTATACTGATTTTTAGAGTAGTATTAGGGACTTTTTCTTTTAAATCTGAAACATCATGTTTAATTTAAGGTCTATTTACTTTGTTCCACTGTCTGCGTGAGTGTCATGACTACTGGCCGTGCATGAACTGCCTTCGGGTCGGAGACAAATTGTATCATCAGACAACGCATGTTAGTGGTCTACTGCTACATACTGCTAAGTGAGATATAAAAGTGATTTAAGATCTTTTCCTCATCTCCCTCACTCCACACAAGATTTATCCAACTGTCAACAAGCCCCTGTTCTCTCACCCCCAGCCAGACCAGGGACATCTGCTTTCTCTCTTCTGTTTCTACTTTCATTCATTTTTGCTTGTCTTCCCCACTCCAACAGCCTCTGGTCACTCAAATATAGTTTTTTCCCCCTCTTTTTAACCACAGCACACGGTCTCCTGTTGTTTAAATATAACACTAAGTGCAGGAAGGATGAAAAAGGCTCACTGTGTAGTTTTAAAATCTGCTCCTCCTCCTACTCATCTCTCTCTCCCGGTCTTTCTCTCACACACTCGGCTGTGTCGCAACATCAAATTTAAGTACATTAAGCACATTACTGGAACATTTTGCTTATTTTGAAATAACTCTCTAAAGAAACAAAATTTTAAAAATCTAATTTTATAATTAGATGTCCTAAGAAAACAAAACAATCGAAACATTGCTTAACTGATATGCCTTCACCCCTCCGCAAAGTCTTTTTGTCTTTTTGCAACATTTACAGTTTTGCCTCATCTCAGATATTTCTCTACGACCTTTGGTTTTGATTCCTGTATTTTATTCCAATTTTCAATATGAATTTTCTCAAAATCTCCCAAATTGAATTGTCTATATTGGCAGACAGCATTTTTCAAGTGGGGGGAGGGGGGGGGGTTTGGGAGAAGAAAAAAAACACTAGCCATTCCTTTGTAGTTCTCATTATCCTATAAGAATTAATTTATTTTACTTTGGACAATGATTTCTGTCTGACTGGAACAGATTCTACAAAATAATTTGTTACAGTAGACAAAAAAGGATTCCAGTTTCTCCTGCAGGACAGCAATCCCAGAATGTGAAGCTACCACTACCATGCTTCATGGTAGGAATGATGGTACCTGGATGCTGGGTTGTATTTGGTCTGTTTTTAGACCAGCATTTTTGAGTTCCAAAACAACCTCTTTTAATCTAGGCCTACTTTTATGTTAGCCCTTCTCAGAAGTGGCTTCCTCTTAGTGACTGATAATATTGTTGCGGTCTGCTATTTCAGTTCTCCTATTTCAGCCTGTGAGAAAGAGAACCCTTTCAGTGCTTTACACGGCCCCTTGGATACTTCTCTAACAATTGCCCTTCTTGCCCGTGCTCTCGGTTTGGCCTGATTTGTAGATTCTGCGTCATGCCATATTTTTCCACTTTGTCCTAATGGATTTCACAGTCGTCCACAGGCAGTTCCTTGGTTTTCCTGAGTGATCTGATCTGCTGCTTAGCTGCGAGACCTCCTAAAGAGTGGGATATTTATTGCACAAGCATACAATAGGCCACAGGTGGATGTAAAAAGGCCACAGGTGTATCTTGGTTATTATATATTAAGTGTGAGTTCTCGAAAAAGAAAGAAAGATGTAATTACTAGTCCTACTTGGACTGTTGTTAAAAGAAAAGTTTTTAATTAAAAAAAAACTATTATGTGGACAACTAAAAACAACAATCACCTACTAGTAAACTTTTGAATAAAAAAAACTTTAATGCTGCAATCCAGCAAAAACTAAAATCGCTGGGTGGTAGAGTCGTTTTTCTGTTGGTGCCTCTGGGTACATTCAGCTCTGGGTGTCTGGAACAGATGGGGAGGCAAAGCAAAAGGAAATGTCAGTGGATAATTCACCAGGCTACTCTACTATCACCCCTACCTCATCAATCACAGTGGAGTCTGGGTTAGGTTCAGGGGCATTATACCGAAGAAACCGGCAGTTACAGCGGCGCTGCCTTAGCAACTGCTGTGTTAGGGTGATACAATCAGATTTGGGTTATAATGCATTTGGCTCAGTTTAATATCAGCAGAGGCCAAAAAAAGTGAACTAAATCCAATTTGGATGTGTATTTAGACACGCACACACACACACACACACGGCTCCTTTATTTGGCAAAATTCCACTCTGTGAATATCTAATGTGCCAGCCGGACCATATTTACAATTATGGCGAGCACATACCCTCCTACGTGAAAATACAGCATTTGTTTATCCTCTTATTCTTGCCTCTGTATTTCCTGCATATTGATACTTTTCTAAACACTATGCATGTATATCTCATGCAAGAATTTGCATTATGCGTCACGTCTTGTGAGTACGAGCTGGCCTGACTTCAGCATGAGGTGCCATGGCCAGCTGAGGCCTGTGTGGGACATTCACATGGCCGCGCAGCTGCTGTAAGCACATTAAGAGCTGTAAGCAGCTGTAAACACAAAGCCCGTTAGGGCTGTCGAACTCCTTTCTTCACTCTCTAAACATTTTCTTTTCCAGGCCATAAGTTTGAACGAATCCTCTTGGTATTTACACCATCCTCTCTTTCTTTCCCCCCGCTTCAAAGTATAACATGTATACCTTTCCCCTCATTTAACCTGTTGAATAGGACTTTGATGGGGTTTGTTTTAGAAACAGACCCGCGTTGTGTAGACAGTGAGAGGGTGCGATGTTAATATAAGACGCTGTACATTTTATCATACTGTAAGCATTAGCGCTGGAAAGTTTGAATTGTGTTCTGTAATGTAATTGCGTTCGTGCGCTTGGCTGGGTGAGTCAGATTTACGTGAGTCAGTGACACAATACAACATGCTAAAAACAAATGAGGATTATCCATTCCTGTCTATTTCACTCTGTCATTACACACCGGAGAGACAAATGAGGTTTTTGTTAAGCTTTGGACAAACAAGCAAATGTGTCATTTTTTTTCTCGTGTGCTGAGAGAGGTCTGTGTAGGCCACTGAGCCGTATCTTTAAGTGAAATGCTGGCTGGTGTTTCTGGGATTCTGAGGCCGATTAGCTTCAAAGAGTCCTGACTGTGTGGTGTTTGGAAAAAAAAAAAGATTTATGTGTTTGAGCGTGGGGTCAGAATGATCAAAATTTATAGCCGGAGTTCAGCTTGCTGTTAACGCGTGGTACATTTGCACGTAGTCACACTGCTCGGGAAAAAACAAAAGAACGCATGACAGTGATTGAGTTTTCATTCGCATTACAAGAGGAAATAATGATATTCTTCATTATATTCAATTCAATTCAATTCAATTTTATTTGTATAGCGCTTTTAACAATTGTCACTATTATATTTATTATATGAGGGGCATTCAAGTCTTCCAGGACTTCTAGTCAATGAAGGAGTAAAACCTATTGACCTTTAAGGTGATGAGATGGTGATGAGGCATTGATGAGACTTTTTGATTGCGCAATTTTTTTTTAAAGAAGGCCGTACTCCTGTGAATGATGATCATGGCTGAGGTGTCTCAGAGCCCACCAAGTTGTTCCTGTGAGCATTGAGCGAGTGGAATGTCTAATCCTTGAAAACAGATGAATAACTTCCTGTGGAAAGTTTACACTTGATCATTCACTAACCCCACTTGCATGTTACAGGAACTCGGCTGGGAGTTATTGCCGCATCCCCCGTACAGTCCTGACCTCATGTTTGGACTATGAAAGGAGTTCCTGGGAGGCCAGCGTTTCAGACATGAAGCAGGCAGTCAGATCATGGCTCCGGGAAGCCTGAGAATACTTTCTACCTTGATGGTGTCCAAGCACTAGTGAAACACTAGGATAAGTGCATTAGTGTAGTAGGGGATTATATAGAGAAATAATGGGAGGTTTTTATTTACTCTCATAACTGTGTTCTGTTTTTCTGTACAATCAAAAGTCCCAGTCTGACTTGAACGCCCTTTATGATAAAAATAAATTAAGACATAACATTCACAACTAGTAATTTACATGGGGTACTTTTGATCATAGATGTAAAATAAATGATAAAATATATTCCGTGATTATATCGCAGTTACCGCTATAAAATACTTCTATAGTAATTTGCTTCGGGTGCTGATCCTGACGCTCAGGGAGAGGAGTGTGACAGGGAGTGGGGGGCTAGTTAATTACTTTCCTGAACACAATTTGCCATGTAAGCAGCTCCCACCTACAACTCTGCTACTTTCGCTGTCTGTCTATGTGTGTACATGCGTGCATGCTTGTGTTTGCGCTACTCGAAGATTTTGTATATTCCTATGTCTTGAAGTCAGCACCAAACAGTTTTCAGCTCTAAGCAACAGGAACACATCTTTTTTTCTGCTCCTTTTTAACCAATTTACATTTAACGATGCAACAATGACATGTGTACTCCAACCGAGGACAGATCTTGGAAACACCCTAGCACCCTAAATAACCTTTTAGAAGTGTTTAGATTTGAGTTGTCTACAAATTCACAAAAAAAAAATTATTAAAAAGTGACACGTGCTTCTGAAATATACTGGTTTCTAAAAAAAACTAAACAAAAAAAAAACATGGCTACAAAAAAGTTTCACAAATTATAATAAATAAATATTTTCTCCAAGACATATGCAGCTCTTGTCAATTTCTTTCCAAGAACACTTCCGAAATCCGACTCGCGCACTTTCTTCGTGTGAGGCGATACCTGTTTATATCTTAACTCAGCTGTTTGTCTGTTTAGGCTTTGACTAGGTTTTTGTTTGGGGGGGGGGAGTATACAAACACACTGATAGCACGCAATTATCACCGCCAGAAAGGGTTGTGATGACCTGTACCGCCGGGGGTCATTTAGCAGGAGCGTTAATCTAACCGCCGCATTAGGTTTTAAAGCCATTTAGAGTTTCTGTAGTCTTATCTACAAATCCGAGGAGACAGAACAACTGGTTAGCCAAGACGATGAGAAAGGAAAGGGGAGGGGTGTGAGGATAGTCTCTGCTTTTTAAGTAGCTTATATGCTTTTATCTCTTTGAATGTGTGTGTGTCTGAGACATCAAAGCTGAACAGTGCAGATTAGTGGCCATTGATTCACCTCTTTTCAGGAACAACGGATAGAAAGCGCTGCTCAACCATCACGTACAACCATGCAGTTCTTTACTCATGCGAACTTCCTATGACGTGGAGACATCAGGAGAAAGTGTGTGCTTCAGATGCCGGAGTAAAACATCCTCATAAATATACATGGAACACAGTATACTAGAACACACTCACACTGCTGTCCACAAGTACAAACAATTACTCACATCTTTTACAAACACAGAACTGGCTTCTTGCAAGCAGCTGTACACCAAAAATGTCTTAATAGTGAATTCCAAAATTTGAAAACCAAAAGGCAAATACTGAAATAAGCAGTAAAGTAGGTCCTACAGCATATTTAACTTGACTGATAAGTCAAATAAAAGCTGATAAATAATCTAACTGGACATAATTAAAGAATAAAGTACAGGGTGACTCCCTTGAAAGAAGCCCTGAATATTCTGTGATAATTCTTGCTATGATGAAGCAATCTGAACTTCAAAAAAGATAAAAATGTAAAAACCTTGACACAAATTTGCACGATGAAGCTACACATTGTGTTTTTCGGATGGCCTTCGCCATGAGAAGGGTATCACTGATCCCATCGTTTCCAGGTTCGGTATCCTGTGAATAAAACTCCTTGAGGGTACGTCAGGAAGACCAGAATTCCATCTGGTTCCCACTATGAAGACGTGCTGCTCATTACTGTACACCACCATCCTGATGAGAAATTGAGTGACCGAGTGAAGGGGTATCACGTTAGATGGTACGATGGCTGTCTTCTGGTGCCTGCCTAATTGGTCCGACTCAGGGGCGTCCCGGCATGTTCGAAGCTCCATATACTGAGAAGTACATCGTACATTGTTTCATTAGATTACTTTGTTCTAGCGAGAGTTATTCAGGGTCTCTTTTGAGTAAATCACTCCGGATCACTCTGTGTCCCAGGTGTTGGGACTTCTAAGTAGTCTCGTATCGCCTCTAAACCGTCGGTGTTGTTGTGTTCACAGCTAACGTGAGCTACAAACCTAACTAGCTTCTAACTCAGGAATCCCAAATCCCTCTCTAAACCCTGATCAAGGGACTGATCTAAAGTACTTGATGTTTTGAACAAAGGTTAGCATACCCTATTGCGCTAGCTTCAGGATTTGGCATTCAACCCTGGTACATGGACGTTAATGGAGCTGATATTTCAAACTTGTTTAAGCAGAAAAATAACAAGAAATTAAGGATGCTAGCGGCGCTGATGCTAACGGCGCTAACGGCTGCAGACAGGAAGACACTGCCAGCACCGGGAACGCATTCATCATCACCGAGCACGACGTGAGGAGAGCCTTCAAGAGAGTGGACACCAGGAAAGCAGCAGGACCAGACGGCATC
>JAQQZS010000004.1:19327995-19344402 GCA_030068045.1 Platyallabes tihoni | reverse complement strand
GTGACAAACATGCAAAAGAATAAGAAATCAGGAGGGGGGCAAATAGTTTTTCACACCACTGTATATATATATATATAAAATATAATATTTTTTTTCAGGGTTTAGGATGTTTTCACAAGCACAACAAGATATAACCTGGTGTTTCAACTGCCTCATTCTTACTCATGTGAAAACCATTAAAATTTTAAGACCTATTACTGAACGAGATTGACGCCAGTTGTTATTTCGCCTCAGCCCAAATAGCAGTGAGTTTTCCTTGACGTTTTCTCAAAGCTCTTCAAGAACTCTACACTCCTGTAAAATGCCTTATCCCTTTTTTTTTTTTTTTGCTCCTCAAACCTTATCACTAATGGATATCTAATTCTGCTCCTGTTGCAGAGTTCAATTACCCAGTCCTTTTGGACAGAAATCACGTTACCACCCCTACATGAACTTGCGCTGGCAATGTCCAGATGTGACTTACACTTACGGGGTGATGGTGCAGACCTTAAAAACTGCACTTGCGCCCTTTTAACTCAATCGTAGCCAGCTTCAGACTTCAGCGGTCATTATCACACACCTCTGAAAGGTTAACTAAGTAGTACCAATTTAAGCATACCACCAGTACGGACACTCCATAATCTGTCGGCGTATATCATTTTGCGCTGTGGGAAAAGTGTTCTCCAGGCCTTTAGTGGACTGAGGAATTGGCTGATAAGTGGACTAGAAGGGTTCTCTGTAGTGTTGTAAATGAAGACCTAGTCAGTGGATCTGTCGTATTTCACCAATGCACTGATAACACATGTCGCTGGTTACACTTCTGCTCTTAACCCAGCCCAGATGTTCAGGACGATCAGATTTGGAAGGAAACCTAAAAAAACGAGACATTTTTATGACTAAAAAAGCCTCTCGTAATACACATGTCCATGCTGAAATCCTCACTGCTGAAAAGCCAAGACAAATATTTTACCGGTGGTTGAAATTCGTCCTGATCATTTAATGTGTTGGAGATTGTTCTGTCACTAATCAGGGATGCAAACAAGATATTCAGACGTCTGCCAGTTATTAGTTAGACATATGTCTGACAGAAAAGATGGATCAGGATGATGTCTGCGTCTGCTATTGTACATTGTGAAATGGAAGCGTCTGGCACAACATCACATCAGCTCAGCAAACGCACAGACCGTGGCCACCGAGCAGTGAAGCATATAAAAATTGCCTAACCACTGTTGTGTCACTCATTACATTATTAAAGACTGCCTTTAAAAACAACAACAGCACAAGACCTTCATTAAACGGGTTCCCATGGCCGAGCAGCACACACGCCTAATATATACATGATGCCAGTAGTCGGCTGTGCATGCATGCTGCCACTGGATGAAACATGTATTCTGGAATGTTGAATCACGCTTCATTATTTTCAAAGTCGGATGGACGAATCTGAGTTGGGCAGATGCCAGGAGAACATCACCCACCAGAATGTATAAGAAGGTAGAGTAGCTATAACGGTTTGGGGGTGATTTTCAGGGTTGGGGGCCCCTTGGTTCATTGTAAGGAATGTTAATGTTGATGCTAATGTTACAAGATATATATTCAAGAAAACTGGCTTGATTTAGTGCACATGACATTGTGGCAACCGTTTGGGGAAGGCCCTTTCCTGTTGCAGGCGTGCCTGTGCCCAAGTGACATGATGAGTTTTGTGGGGTTGAAGAACCCTAGTGGTTTGTTCAGAGCCCTGACCTCAATCCCACAGAACACCTTTGGGACGAGGAATTGTAATTTAGATTGCGAGCTAGGCTTTCTAGTTAAACATATGGGCCTGACCTTACAAATGCTCTTTTGATTGAATGGGTTCAGATCCCTATAGACATTCAGCCTTCAGGATTTCTAATATGATCATTAAGGTATGATGATC
This sequence comes from Platyallabes tihoni, assembly GCA_030068045.1. Classification (NCBI taxonomy): domain Eukaryota; kingdom Metazoa; phylum Chordata; class Actinopteri; order Siluriformes; family Clariidae; genus Platyallabes; species Platyallabes tihoni. Next base: position 19,342,508 of record JAQQZS010000004.1, on the reverse strand, counting down.
CAGTGGCTATATAATTTGCCATTTAGTGTAATATTTCTGGTAGGGTTACAGAAATAGTTTTCTTAAACAAATACGTAATGACATGATGACTGTTATTGCACTTTTCTTGAATAGTTTTGAGTCAAAATCTGGTGTCTCCATAGTAAAAAAAGACTCTTGTTTGTCATTTCACATTATATTTCATAATGCATAGGTGTTCCATAAAATTTCAATTAATAAGAAATCATTATGTTTTTATTCATCTGATTTCCCCTTTAGAATAAACCCCTAGACATATTTCCACATGTGTATTTCTTCACAGTCCTACTTGGCTGAAACTTGCATTGCTCTCTGAGTCTAAAAACAACTTTTGCTTGCTTGATTTTGTCTATATTGTAAATCCAAAGCAGGTTGCTTGGGGATGTAGCGATTATTGCTTTGACCTTGCACCTCCAGTGTTGAGCTTTTGAGCCCTGCCTTTGGGTCTGTGAATGTGGAGTTTGTGTTCTCCCCAGGCTTGGTGGGTTTCCTCCAGGCACTGTGTGTGTGTGTATATCGGGGAGGAGTCCTTTTACCCTGTCAGGGGTGCACCCTACCTACTGTCCCGAGTCCCCTGGGATAGGGACCGGACCTCCCACGACGCTGTACAGGAAAAGCGGTATACAAAATGAGTGAGTGTAAGTGCACAGGAGTACTTCTGGTAAAAGGGAAGAATGGAGGCTCTGGTTACTGTCTGCGAGGAGTTTTGCACGTTCTCCCCATGTTTTTTGAGTTCTCAGGTTTCCTTCCTCCTCCTATTGTAAATTGCCCTTGGGTGTGAATTTGTGTGTGAATTTGTATTAAAGTGTGAAGAGCTGCCATGCTATCTGAGGTATATTCCCATCTCGCACCATGTGATTGTGGAATTATTTTCAGATCTCATGACTCATGGCAAAATGTCATAAATGAATTAATGAATGAATTATTCTGCTAACTTGTAAGAAACCTTACTCTATGCCCACTGTTAATACAAGCTCAGTTGAAAATAAATTGGCAGAAATTTCAGAATGCCAATACAATTTAAGAAAGCTGAATGAAATATGATGTTAAATACTGTATGGCCTACATGTTCATTGTTAGTTGTGTTTAGAGATATTAAGGTGTTTGAGATAAAAAACAGTACAGGTTATAAATCGATATCCATCCATCTAGGAAACTCTGTAGGCCAACTAGGGACCAGTGGTGGAAACCAATGGTGATTACCACTGCATTTATTCCCTTTTTATGACCATGGTAGGACCTCGAGTCAACATTCACACAAACATTTACACATTACAGACAATTTGGGAACGCCGATTAGCCTAAGCTGCATGTCTTTGGACTGTGGCAGGAAACCGGAGAAAAACCCATCAAGCATTGGAGGAACATGCAAACTCCATGCACTCAGGCCCAGAGGCAGGAATAGAATCCGGACCCTGGAGGTGCGAGACGACAGTGCTAACCACTAAGCCACCATGCCTCCTCATATACCCTGATACTTCTGGCAAATCAGACCCTAAAAATGTTCTTACAGACATGAAAGAAAGAGAACAGCAGTTCATTTTAAGGTAATAAAACTTTGGAAACTATTCGTAGCATGCACAGATATATGTATATATGAGTGTGCTATAAATATACGGTATATTTGCTTTGGTTAACAGGCAGAAGACTAATCATTTAACAGATTTCCTTGTGACTAAGTAACTGTTTATTTTTTCTCAGTTTTCAATGCATCCTAATACATTACTATCCTTGTTATAGAAGGATTTGCCTCAAAATCTGTTGCACTGTAAATCATTTCTTGTTCTTCATTACTGTTTTATTCTCACGGCAATTTGATACGGTAGACAAGTCTCTACTTAGGTGGGATGTGTGCTTTCCCAAAGAAGACCATAAACTGGAAAGGTTTTACAATGAGATCTCTGGGCGTACTGTAACTGCTCTTTTTCCCTCTTTGCCAATGTGAAGTAGTGGTATAGTAGTTCTGCGTGACCCTTACACTCATTCTTCTATGTTTCATTTTATACCTGCAGCCAAAGTAACCTCTGGACCTCGACTAAGAGAATTTAAAGCAGAAGCAAACAGTTTAGGACTTTTTTATTATTAAATTCTTCCTGGAAAAAGGAACTAATGACTTTAGTAGTTAAGGTAAGGGACAGTAATGCTCTGAGTTTCCTTGTCCTTGGTCTCTAGCAACCACATTACACACAGTGCTGTGCCAAAGAATTTGATACGAGGAAGGAAAAAAAAAATGTTTGCAAAGTGGATGGAATATTTGTAGTATTGTGAAAAAAGGAAACTTTGTAAGTTTTGTGAGAAACACTGATTTTGTGGTAGAAACCATAAGGAAGAAATGATTATCTGCAGGTTCCAAGTATAAGGTGGTATTATGTGTCACGCATGCATGCACGTAGACACACACGCAACCACATACAGTACACCCACATACACTCAAAGAGTATTTACAAAGCCTCAATGCATGCTTTCACATGTTAATGTGAAACCCATTTCACAATATGTCCATAATTTGCTTTTTGTTTATCTTTTTGCAATTTCAATTCTGCTTTCTATGAAATGTTTTGCTTGTTTTCGCAAATAAATACAATAATAAACTAGTATGATACTAGTATGGCACTACTGGTACTGGTTATTGTAGACATGTCTTTCTGTTTAATATTTACATAGCTGCCCATGCATTGCTTAAATTGAGGCCTTGCAATAAAAAAATATAAAATAATATTTGCTTTTCAGTTTCATTCTGTCAGTGCAATTTAAAAAAGAAATAAATCTAAGACATGAGATTGATGCACAAGAAGAAAAGCATGAAAACTATCTTTAAGTAAAAGACGAATGTCCAAATCTTATCTAGTAGGTCATTATAACCCAAGAGCTTACTCTTGCTGCCAGAACCGGTTAAATTATTCCTCAAAGTATTTGCACATGACCACCAGGACACTCTTAACAGAAAGGTAATTGAATTTCCAGTCAGAGGTCCTTGAGCTCTAAGGAACAGTTGGAGCCGTTCCATCGCAATCAACCACCAGGATCCTAGCATTACACTCCTCCTTCGACAAATCCCTGTTGAGAAATTCTTATACATGAGAAAAGAGACTGTGCGCTCTGAAACATGACTTCCTCAACAATCACAGTGAGACATCATTTAGAAGATTGTCTGTTTTTTTTTCTTCTATAGGCCAATGAAATAAATTGGTTGAAGACTAACAACCAGACTGCATTCTGGGCCCAGCACATGTATAGGACATGAATTACAAACTCAGGTTATTATAAGATGTAAGTAATTTTTGCTGGGCCTGAGATTATATTATCATAATGGGTATAGTTGAGGCAAAGATACTATTAGAATATTGAGGCAATGGTGAACAGAAGAGTGATAGGTGCTATTTCTAAGGCATTGGACTACAGTTCAGAAGGTCCCAGGTTCAAACCTCATCACCACCAAGTTGCCACTGTTGGGCCCTTGCGCATCTTCATGCATAAAGCAACAAAAAATTTAAGTCTTATGTGTAAGTAAATGTATCGCCTTGCACCTCCAGGATCTCGGTTCAATTCCTGTCTGAGATCTGTGTGTACTGTATGTAGCTTCCATGTTCAACCGTGCTTGGTGGGTTGCCTCCAGTTGCCTCCCACAGTGATTGCATGCAGATTAGGCTAATTAGCATTCCCAAAATTGAGTGCCAGTATGTGTGTCTGTGCTCTACAATGAACTTGTAACCAACCTTGTACCCCAAGTTGCCTAAGTGGTCTCCAGGCCACCCGCGACCCTGTATACAGGATGAAGACGCTGAGTGACCAAGTCTGTATAATAATTGTAATTTACTCTCAATATTGTTTTATTGTCTGGACTGCATCTTTTTTATTGGTATAATACAATGTGGCTCTTACAGATGTTTTGTCTTAGATCTAAAATGAAGGACCTCTTTACTTAGTATACACTTACTGTGCATTTCACTGATTAAAGTCTTCTTATACCAGGTGTGTTGTTTAAGACATAACATCTGCAAGAGCCCACATTATATTATACACATGAGAAAGACGTAGTCCAAACAAAAAAACGGTTATAATGACCCTAAGAAAGTTTGACAACAATTGTATTGAAGACGGGGTCTCCAATATGCATAATTCTCCAAAACATTATCTCTATTATTGAGGTACATTTCCTGTTGTTTGCATACTTTAACTTTAATAAAATCTATAAATATGCATAGGTAATGATAAAATGTTGAAAAGAAGAAGAAAATAAAACAGCATTGGCTTTAAGTCTATACTCAAAAAAGTGAATCTAGAATCTGTAAAGTTTGTCCCAATGGGGAATCCCCTTAAGGTTTCTATAAACCCTCTGAACTCGTATTAATGTCTGTGTTTCTGGAAATTTTTACAACAGTGATCTATTTGCCATCTTAGACAGGTTCATCCTCTAAAAAGAGCATCTTGTTCACAGCCAAAGGCTATCAGCCTGAGAGACTATACATACAGTCTGGCACAACTTCTGAATGACTACAATAATCCTCTCTTTGAACAAATGTAAGCATAATATTTTTTCCTCTCTTTTTTGTTTGAAGATCCATCTGAATGTGTAAAAATTACTTAGAAAAAGTACATTTTGCATCCTAGTTTCTCTTTAACCCTTTCAGGCTCAAATTAAGTTTTAGTAACAGGAAAAATCTGATATTTGGGGAAAATTATAAATAAAAAAAAAAAAACTCAAAATATGTATCTGGGGTAATAAGGTAGTTAGTTAGGTAACTGTTGCAAATCTGCAACGCCTGCCTTGAGAGGGTTAAGAGTAGTATTAGTTCCACTCCTGCCACTAACTTAATTGATTTACAGTACTCATACCCCGACCTCTGTTCACATGTCTATCCAGTTTCATGATAATCACTGCATATTACATTTAGAACCCATTTCCGAGATTGGGACCACCACTCACTCTATTGATCCTATCCCTTCATCACGCTTAACATGCTTACTTACAGTATGACCACACATAGCCTCCCTCATTAATATCTCACCGTTAACAGATTTTGTTCCTGCTTAACAATGACCCTGTTGTACTGTAACTCCAGTTCCTAACAAACCTGGTGGTGACCCAGATGACTGTGATTTCTGAGCAGGCTACAAAACCACACGTCCACATACAGTTTGCTCAGAAGAGGTCACAGGACTGAAAGTGTGTATATTAGAGTGACTGATGTCTTGATTATCCTAAACGTAAATCAAGTTTTTGGTATGGTAAGTCATGCCATTTTGCTTCATTACATTTAGAGCATTTGGCAGACATCCTAATCCAGAGCGACTTACATTTCTTTTTTTGTGTCTCATTTACACAACTTATACAAGGATTTGAGCCTCAAGGGCCCCGCAATTGTAGCTAGGATTCGAACATTCCAATGAGAAGTGCAATGTCTTAAGTACTGAGCTATCAATTTCCATGGACAAATGCCTGGGCATATCAGGAGCAGCACTGAACTACTTTAAGTCCCATTTATCTGACTGTACTTATTGTTACCCTTTTGAGGAACTTGGTGTCTGTAAAAACAAGGTGTCCCACAAGTCTCTGTTCAGGGCCATCTTTTATTTTTTTGAGCAGGGGGACAATTGAGACAATTTGGCCTAGGATTTTTAGATGACACATACATCAGCCATGTGATCAGCCATAACATTAACAGTTTAGGTAAACTGAAGAACATTAATCACTTACTCACCAGCAAACTGGTGATAGAACCACAAGGCCAGTTCAGTCCAAATTGTCGACAAAAATTATCAGTCCTGTTCACGATAGAACAGCACAAGAACACCCAGTAGTGATGGGTCGTTCATGATTGATTCATTCTTTTTTTAACGTGATTCAGAAGAATGAGTAGTACATTTTAACTGTTTTTAATGTTATGGCTGATCGGTTTACAGTACATTTAAACATTCCCCAAACAAGACTCCAAGAGTTCATGTGAATCCTCTCTGCTTGCTTGCTTCCTAAATGACATTAACATACAGAGCTGAAAGTCAACATTTGTTCTGTTTGACACAGGCACATCAAGGAAACTAGACCTGGCCATAAAGAATACTTCAGACTGGGGACCATCAACGCTAAAATGGAAATTTGATTGACAGCCAGCTTTCATTTCAGGCACAGTATAACCAAAACAGCTACATTATTATCATTATTATTATTATTATTATTTTTATTATTATTATTATTATTATTATAACATTGCCTGATGCCCATGTTTTTTCTATTTGCTGCTTAGCTTACTGTAATGCATGCTGGTTATTAGTAACACGTACAAAACTGTACCGTGTGTGCACTCTCACGTACGCACAGATAACTCATACTCAAATGCTACATTTTTCTAACCCAGTCTCCATTTATGTGGTTACTTCAAACAAAAACCTTGTTTGTACTGAGCCTTACCACTTCCTAATACCTTTGTGATTTATTCAGTCCTACACAACCTCCAATTCATAACAAAATGCCAGTCTATTCTGTGAGTCAACTGTGTAGAAGACTGGATTTTTTTTTTTTTTTCAGAGCTTCACCAACTTTGGAACGATGAATTTAATCATAAATATTGTCAAATTATCATTGCTTTGACTTGTTTATGTTGTAATTAATCTAGATTTATGAACATGTTGATGGTTTTTCCTTGCTTTTTAATCCAGAAATGCTTTGGGTTGAGAAAATAACATTATAAACACCTTTACTATTATTATTAACTATCCAAAAAGTCTTTACGACTGTTTTTTTTTTTCTTGTAAGATCACACTTTACATACTATAGTGATTCAATATTGACTCACCGATCCCTGTATTTCATCAATGTATTAAGACAATAGCCTGAGGCTATGGGAATGTTACTATAGGTGTAGATGGATAGAGGTCAGAGATCCTCCATCATCAGCTTCTTGATAGCTTTGGCACTGAAGTAGAAGATTTTTTCCTCACATAATTTCAATGGAAGTTTCATCCTACTACATGTCTGTGGTGATGAAGGTGCATCTGTTTCCTTTTAGCCTATCCCCCTGAGGTTTCTGGGTATTCAAAAATACATATTTTTAATCAGAGCCATACTTTCAACAGGAAAGAAAAAGCAAGTTAATGATAATGAATAATGTATAGTGACCAATGTCAGGTTAAGGTTAAAATAAGTTACAGTAAGCAGCTACATGGGCATGTCTGGTACATTTAGTCAGTTAACAGAATTGTATACAGCCCCAGGCTTGCTTATTCCTTCTAATTTCATAACAATAAGAATAAGAAGATTTCATCTAGAACATTGTATTTTAGTCATTGAGTCAAACTATTGAATTTATTGGGTACAAGTAGGTACAAGAGCATTTAAGTCAAACTGACTTCAAGAACAATACAGTGATCTTAGCCGCAGTTAAACATTTGAACGGTGCAAATATTTTAAAGAAGGCCATACATCTGTGTGAACCGATCCCAAGCCACGGTGGCTCAGAGCCCGCTGTGGTCGTTCCTGTAAATATTCAACAAGTGGACCGCCTGATCCTTGAAAATTGATGGATAAGTTGTCACCAAGTAGTAAAAGAGACAAATCTGTCTGTGAGAACAGTACACACAATTATACACCAAATAAATCTGTAAACAAGTCTAGGGTTTTGTGCGTAAATGTAAATTTTCTTTAATACAGCTGTAAGAAGTTAGACGTATATCCAACGCATGATAATTAACCCTTTTTAATATGTTCTTTTAGGAATGGCACATGCAAACATTTCACAAAACTAAAAAGTTATTAACTAGACCAACCAAGTCACGTACGGTAGTTTCATATTGGGCTTTGGTCCAGAAATCTCATCCTCACAGAGCTGTATGTAATCTTAATGCTGCTTAATTCTAAGTCAGTGCTGATGCTTCTTCTGACAGCTCAAAATAGCTGTCTCCTTTGTTTCTGCTTAGCGTTTCCTGTTACAATCTAGGGGTGAACCATTGATGGGATCCAGATGAAAGTTGTAAGAAATGGGCCTCATCTTTCTCATTTATTTGAATCACCCCCCCCCCCCCCCAAACACCACCACCACCCCTCTCTGAGTCCTGTGATTGAGTATCAGAAGTGCAAACAACTCCCACTTAGAACTTACCAGAAGTTACAAAAACATATAATGAAGATATTTGCTTCCCCTTGGGACCTGACTTTTTCTGCATTCACTTCTACTGTATGTGACTTGATAATCAACATAATCTGATGAACCACTTGTTCATTTTAAATAATGCTTTCATATAGGACTATTCCCTCATCCACTATTTAGCAGCTGAAGAGCCAGATCTTTGATGCCCCTATGCCTCTTAAAATGTTTTTTGTGATGTGTCTGGGCTTTCCCCTCCACCACGCAATGGGGTAGGCATGAAAAATTTCATAAACTTGTTTCAAAGACATTTCTGACTTTCAACTTAATGCTGCTGATCACCACAATATAGTGGTCTTTAATGCACCTGTGGTATCGTTTCATGCATGCATAAATATTTTTATCACCTCTGTAATTATCTTGGAAGTTATACTCATAAGTAATAAAAATGTACATCAAAGCACTATAGAGTAAAAAGTGGGTTATAAAGGAATCCAGTTTTTCTAGTTTGTAAATACACACATACTGTACATAATACATAAATGCAAATATTCTTTGTTTCATATGCGTACTGTACAGCATGTCATTTCATTAGGTACTTGTGCTAGGTTAGACCCCTTTTGCTTTCAGACCTGCCTTAATTCTTTTGCCTTTTGTCTTAATTCTTTGTAGCATAGACTCAACAAAGTGCTCAAAGAGATATAGAGATTAGAGATTTTGGTCTGTTGCTGAAGATTTGAACTTATTGTCATGTTTAAGAAACCAGTTTGACATGATTTTAGCCTTGTGACATGGTGCGTTATCCTGTGGTCATGAAGGGATGAACATGGTCAGCAACAATACTATACGTATATAGGTTATGGCATTTAAACCATGCTCAGCTGGTACTAAGCGGTCCAAAGTCAAGAAAAATATCACCACACCAAAATATTATACCACCACCTTCACCCTGAATCACTGATACATGGCAGGATGCATCCATGCTTTCATGACGTCTACATCAAATTTTTAACCTTACAAGCTAATGGCGTGGCAGAAATCAAGACTATCAGACCTGGTCACATTTTTCCAATCTTCTATTGCCAGGAATTGTAGCCTCAGTTTCCTAACAGGAATGGCATCGGGTGTGGTCTTCTGCTGGTGTAACTGGTGTAACAACATTGTGTTATGCGTACAGAGATCCTCTTCAGCATACCTTGGTTGTAACAAGATATTATCTTCATTAACAAAGCAATGTCGCTCCCTGAATATGCTGCATGGAAATCCCAGTAGATACTCCAACCAGCACCAACAACCATTCAGCATCCAAAATCACTTAAATCACCTTTCCTTCCCATTCTGAAGCTCGGCATGAACTTCAGCAAGTCATCTTGACCATGTATACATGCCTAAATGCATTGAGTTGTGATTGGTTGTTTGGATATTTGTGCAGTTTGTCAGACAGGCTGGGTTTCCTCTGCATTTCTGAAGCAGTGGATTGGTTTCTCCAATTGTACAGAACTGTGCATTTATCACTACATAGGACTGCATATACTACACTGCTCTGCTTACTGTATGTCTGGATGTTTTGTCCTTTAGTTGGAGAAGCTTCTACCTCAGTGTCTTGCTGCGTTTGAAACATACAGGGATACTGCGTTTGTGGAAAATCCTTCAAATTCTTACTTCATCTGTTGTGGTAGTGCTGTTGAGTGGCACAGGTTTTGAATGATTCCTCAGCGTCATTCTAATCTTTCCCAGTTTGTGCTTCAGAGAGTGGTGGGAGTCAAAGAGTAAATATTGATTTGTGTGTGGAGGTTTCCTATATACATCATTGTTGAGGTCTCTGTCCTCGGTGATGTGTAATGCACAACCCAGGAAGGTTATTCTTCACAGCATTGATGTGTTCGGGGAATATTTTTTTACAAAGGTGTCAGTCAGAGGTCAAATAGGGCACATATTTGGTCTTGGCTGAGGTTGGTTCCAGGAAATAATGTGCTGGTTTGTAGTACATTTCCTCCTGGTCTTGACTGCTATAGCCACATGAATGCGTGCGAAGAATGACCTCGATGATTGAGACTTTTCTATGATTTCAGAATCAGGTTTGCCATTATTCATGTTTCCATATTCATTCTGAGTGGAGTTGCTCTCTGTACTTCGGCTTTGCAATTCAACACCTTCCTGATTATCAGGCCCATGTTTAAGCTATTCATAGATAATCTACTACATTAGTTGGATTTTCAGCAACAGACTGTCATCCTGTTGGGAAGCAGGAGCCAAGCTGCTTGCTTTTCTCTGCTGAGCCATTTTCCTTGGCTTAATTCTTCTTTGCGTCATAGGTCTGTAATACCTGCCACTAGCATTGTAGACTGGTTTTCCTCACCATACCGCATCCTGCACAGTCACATGCCGCTAACATTTATACATGAGTTCCTCCCTCCATTTTGTCATATCTGTGCTGAACAGTTCTCCTCTAGCAATTTACTTCTGTTTCTCAGCCGCTCGCTTAGCCCATAGCTAATCTAAAAAAAAAACTTTTGTAGTAAAATAGCCGTAGTGGTTAGCATTGTGGCCTCGCACCTCCAGGTTCCGGATTTGATTCCTACCTCGGGTCTCTGGGTATGTTCTCACTGTGCTTGGTGGGTATGCTTCTTCGGGTACTATGGTTTCCTCCCACCGTCCAAAGACATGCGGTATAAGCTAATTGGTGTCCCTAAATTGTCTGTAGTGTGTGAATGAGTGTGTGTGCGCTGCCATGGATTGGCACCCCATCCAGGTTGTACCTTCCACATGCCCTAAGTCTCCTGGGATAGGCTTCAGCCCGCCCAGAGCCAAGTACAGAATAAAATGGTATAGACAATGAGTGAGTGAGTGAGTGAGAATAAATTATGGAACATTACTGCCACCTAGTGGCATGGAGTGCAGAGCATGACGTTTCCAAATAACAGGCAGCTGTTGAAGCTGTGTTTTGCATTCTCTGTATAGTCATTCCAATACTCTCTGCAATCCAGTCAATTTTCTACATCTGCCGGTTATACAACCTTTCTGTGACTTTTAATTTTTTATCCATATTACTAAAAACATACTAGTTTGAGCAGCACATTCATCCTGTTTTCTCGACTGACTTTTTACTTTCTCAGCAATCCATTCAGCCTTTACATCAACTGTTGCCCAATGAATAGGAGGACCATGACTGCATTCTACTAGCATGATGTTTTTATCAGCATAAAATGCACCTTTTTGAGAATGACCTCAGTGTTAACTGTGCAGAGAAATTAATTATACGTAGTACTTCCAAGCCAAGAAAATTATCAGAGGCTTTCCCCAAACAGGACTATTTCTTTAACCATGCCTGGTAGACATATAGCTCATGAGGAACAAAGGATTGAACCACAGTGTTCAACACTGTGCAACTCAATGCACTGCGTACAATTTTTTCCTGATCCCCGGTTTTAACGCTCTGAGTTACTGATCGGAAGTTCAGCAGTTTGAGCCCCAGCTCCACTAGGTTGAGGCTGTTGGTGGGCCCTTGAGCAAGGCCCTTTACGCTGTCTGCTCCAGGGGTGCTGGATAATAGCTGATCCTGCGCTCCGACCCCAGCCTACAAACAAGATGCTAGGATATGCAAGGAAATAAACAATTTCACTGCGCAGTTATATACAGTATATGTATAAAGGCTGAACCTAACCAAACTTATCATAGTAACCATCAGCAGGATAAATTGCCAGGGTTGCCTAATGCTCTTACTGTCTTACACAGGAGCTCTCCAAGTACCTTGTTCATCATGGCAGTGCAATGGTGCATCAGATGCGCTGATGAGGCAGGGCATATGTTCATTTTAGTGGTCCTGTGCACCCACAAATGGTGCAGCAGATCTGAAAAATGTAGCCACATGTTCACTGATGAACAGGAAGAAGTGGCAACCCCCCTGCCATTCTCTGTGCTCATCAGATTAGGCCCTTGGAATGGTGACCAGATCAAGGACTATCATAGCAGTTCAGAAAATTATTCAGAAACCTCTAGCATGAAATCTTAGTACAGTCTCTGGTAAAAAATAAATAAATAAATAAATAAATTGTGGGTGTGCACCCTTTTTGATTCAACCCGATGTGCTGCTTAATGACTAAAGTGCTAGACTATTTTGCAGGAGCTTACTGATTTAATGGTTAGCATTGGCCCTTTCAGTGAGAATAGTATGATCATCAAAGGTGAGTCTAGAGTCTGTTGAGGCCCTAGGCAAAAATTTGCAGGGGCCCTCTCTAACCACCATTCATCACCATTATCTTATCAATATAAAATAGGTTTGTCAGCACTCGGGGGTCCCTTGCTGGCCTGGGGCCGCAAGCAATTGCCTGCCTTGCCTGTTGTCCAGCAACGCCTCTGATGATCATATTGAAGCATTTCTGAGTTGTTTCCTTTCAATCGTATGGTTATCCAGTTGTTAAGCACTGCCCCTGGGTGAAACATATTGGAATATACCCATCTATAAGCATGGCTAAAAGTTGAAAAGCTGTTGAATTTTCTAGAAAGTCAGAATGTTGGTCAATCAGAGAACACCCTGTCTCAATGACAAATTGCTAGGGATTTTTAAATACCTCCTTACACTATTAACAGAATTATAGGCTACTTAATGCAAAAAAGGTTAAACATCAGAGAAGTCATAACTTGGTGGACCTTCATGCTGTTCAAAGGTCTGAGGAGACAACACTTTTCAGGTTGTAATGAAAAATAAACAAATTATTAATCATCTATTAATAGTTTTAATTATTTAACACCTTATTATAAAACTCACTCACTCACTCATCGTCCATATCGCTTTATCTTGTATGCAGGGTGGCGGGGGGCCTGTAGCCTATCCCAGGAGACTTAGGGCACAAGGTGGGGTACACACTGGACGGTTTATCAATCCTTTACAGGGCACACACACTCACATGTTGGTTCACAACGATGGGCAATTTGGGGATGCCAAATAGCCTAATCTGATGTTTTTGGACTGTGGGAGGAAACCAGAGCACCAAAAGGAAACCCACCAAGCATAGGGAGAAAAATCAAACTCCCACATGCAGTCCCACAGACCCAAGTTGAGAATCAAATCTGGAACCTGGAAGTGCAAGGCGACAGGGTGAACCACTAAGCCATTGTGTATATCGTAAAACTGTAGTATCAGAAACTTGGCTAGATAGTTACTTACATATTGGATCAGATGTTCACCACATGACTTTGTATTAAGGACAAAGAAACACACAGTAATCTACAATGTAGGTCTCCAGGTGTTAAACAGCACCCCTGCCATTTATCCAGTGTTCATAAAGCCACAGTTACAGCTTTCTACTCCCAGTCCTCTCACTGCTCGTTATGGGGATTTTAAATGTTTAATATATGATGTTCTCTATGACACTCCAATAGACTTAGACTTAAGCAGTTGTAATAGCGGTAATTACAGTGCAAAACTGCCATGCAAGCGCCAGGATCATAAAATCTTCAATGTTATATGTTAGGAAACGGCGTGTTTAATCAGCTGTGTATGTTATCTTGAATTTCCATTTAGGCGTTAATCCTGTGAACTTGATTTATCCCACAGCTCACAAATTGAATTATACATATCTATATCTAATATTAATTGCCAAAAGTAATATTTAAAGCAATATTGACATATTTCTGCGCTTAATGTGAAGACAGTCAGTTTTAAACCAGGATTAATGTAACCTTGTCCCCCACCCCCCCAGAACCAGATGTTGGTTATTGATCCTCATCCAAGAAAAATGAAATTAAACTATTGCTTCCAGGCGTCTGGAGAAGAAACGCAGCCAAGATCTTCTTCCATAATCGGGTCTCCCAGGAGTGATGTGCAAGATAAGTGTTAGCTCCCACCTGTCAAAGTGAACACACGGCTAGATGCTTGCAACAGCATGAAACCTAAGGAGCATGGTCAAAAAGCGAGGCGTTCTGAATGGCTTTTTTAAACGAAATGTCATTACATAAAGAAAGACAGCATGCTAAGATGGTAAAACTAACATGACTTTTCCTCAAAAGCAGTTTGTTAAATAAACCGTATAGTCCAAGGCTGCGGGGTTCATTTCAATGTCAGGTTTCCCTTCAGCACTTCAAACTAAACATTAACAAAATAAAACAAACCAAGCAGAAAATATTGTAAATACAAGACTAACCCCATTCCAGATGTACCTAAGGGCCTGGCAGAAGACCACATAGTAAATGGGTTCCGATAGAAGCAGGAGGTCTTATCTGGGACAAGAAATGCTTAGAGGTTCCCACAGTGTACAGTCCAAACGACAAATAGGAAAAACATGAAACAGCTGGGGGCGGCACGGTGGTGTAGTGGTTAGCACTGTCGCCTTGCATGTCCAGGGTCCGGGTTCGATTCCCGGCCAGGCTCGATTCCCGTCTCTGTGTGCATGGAGTTTGCATGTTCTCCCCGTG
>JAQQZS010000004.1:19295097-19318334 GCA_030068045.1 Platyallabes tihoni | reverse complement strand
GACACAACCCTCTGCATTTATCCAGACTTGGGACTGGCACAAGAAGACACTGGATTGCGCCCCCCCATGGTTGCATTGTGCGTTTTTATGTAACTCATCAGTTAAAATTATATTAAGCCATACAATTATAAGTAACAGCTGTCAAATAACTAGCTGTCTTCTAGCTATCACTTTAGGTAACCAGCTACCTGGAATTGTTCTACTTTAACTTAACACCAGAAATACAGGAGTTGACATGGGACAGTATGTCGGGTAGGGAATTGATCAAATGCAAAGTAATCGTAGCATATAACTAAGGTAAGTTGGAATGTTCCAACCAACAGCCAGGCTCTGTTCTTTTTTCCCATATGCCCATTTATGGATTAACCAGGATTTAAGTGGAGTAGGATCCTGCCAAGATGGCGATGACCAGAGCTCCCACAGTTGACCACTCAAAACCACTCTTCAGAAAACCTATGTGTGACATCAAAAGTCTATGGTCCCACCTAGGTGGTATTCCCAGCATTGAAGACAGTGTTCCTAATACAAAAATAAATAATATGGGAAAATGATTCTTAACCCTAATCCTAGAGAACTGCCCTGTGTATTTTAATGTTTTTCCATTTAGGCATTTGGCAGACATTCTTATCCAGAGTGCCTTATAACAGGGACAACTTGGTGGTCAAGGGATTTGATCTTCTGACCCATAGGCCAATGCATTAACCACTGATATACCCCTGACCCCTAGCTGATCCCTTTCTATCTACTCTACCTCACCCATTTCACTTAATGAAGAGCTCTTAATTGCTTGATCCATTAAATTAGGTGTGCTTGGAACTGAGAAAACAGTAAAATGTGCAGGGCAGTTGTCCTCCAGGACTAGGGTTGAGAATCACGAATATAGGACCTATTCTACCTTTAATGCAGTACAGCCACTGAATTCAAGTGAAATTCAAGTGAAAAACAAATTGAAATGTTTTAGGAATAAAACTAAAACAACCTGACTTGTCTAGACCTGATTATTTTGACTAGTGCCCCAGTCAAAGCTGAAGAAAAGCAGTGTCATACTGTAGGTTGATGCTGCCACCACCATGCTTCGTTATAGGTCCTTTTAGGATTTTTTATTTGATTTTGTTTTCTTTTTTTATATCACCTACTATCTATCTATCTGTTATCTGTCTATATGTTCTGTAAATATGAGATTCAACTGTGTCCACTTTCTATAAACTTTAAATAATTGTGAAATGAAAAAGTTCAGCTATATGGGCCATTAAAATTCCGATCTGATTTATCCTTCCTTAACTTGAGCTTACTATTTTGAATATCAAAGCACCCTGTGAAGGCAAACACACATAATGACATTTTCTTGGGTTGTATTTCATCTGGGAATGTGATGGTGTATGTTTTTGTGAATAGTGACTGCACTACAGCAGTATAATGCCTAGCATGTATTATACTGTACCTACACAGACTTCGTCCCTGAATAAATATTCATTAAAATGACACTGAATGTTTGCTCTTGCGTTCCAGATTAGATTAGTAAGAATCTGCTGAATGTTTGGCTGCATAATTACCAACAGCACTGTAGCGTACATATTGCCTAGAGGTCTAGACTGCAGTCCATAAATCATTGTAACTGAATAAATATAAATAAAGGAGAGGTTAACTAAAAGTCCTCTAGGAAACATTTTGTATTGTAAAAGATCATATTTCACTTGATGAAGGAATTATTAACATGTAAATGTTAAGAAGAAGGCGACATAGTGGGTTAGTGGTTAGCACTGTCGCCTTGCACCTCCAGGTCCAGCATGTTCTCCCCTTACTTGGTGGGATTCCTTCAACAGTCCAAAGACATGCAGATTAAGCTAATTAGTGCTCTCAAATTGCCAGTAGAGTGTGAATGCATGTGAGTGTTACTACCAAGGTCGTACAAGATGGGAATTAATACAATGGTCACCATTGGCCTCCACGTTCCCTATTTGGACTATAGAGGTTCCTAGATGGATATATGGAAATGTAAGGTAACATCATACAGTTCTGAAGAATATCGATTACACCTTGTTAGATGAAAACAGTTGAACAAAATTCCTTTTAATTTGAATATTATCAATAAGATTTAATCACTGACAATAATCAGAAGGGCAAGAAAAACTGCTGGGGGGTTGGAGTGCTGTGGATTAAGGGCCATGGGA
This sequence comes from Platyallabes tihoni, assembly GCA_030068045.1. NCBI lineage: Eukaryota > Metazoa > Chordata > Actinopteri > Siluriformes > Clariidae > Platyallabes > Platyallabes tihoni. The sequence goes on along the minus strand of JAQQZS010000004.1, from coordinate 19,316,163 downwards.
GAGGCAAAGAGAGTTTTTAGTGAACAAATATTGTCCTGAGAATGAAAGTTGTCAGGGACAAGGGGCCCAGGGGATTAACCCGGGTTAATCATGGGGCCCCAAAATTCCTCCCAGCACCCTTGTTTGTAGATATTGTAATTCAGCGTTGCTGTTCACAAGCTTATGAAAAGAAAATGGTACAGGGTCTGCTTTTGAATAAAATAATGTTAACACTTCTACTTGAACACTACAGGTATGATCATTTGCCTCAGATTTTCTTGTTTTTGAAGATTCAATTTATGACTACAATACTACATTTTTTTTAAATGACTACAGACTCACACTCCCTCCACATTGATTAAAAAATAACACAGCTATGAGTGTACAAACAATCTTTATTTCTCTATATAATCCCATGCTACACTAATGGATACCATCTAGGTAGAAAGTTTTCTCAGCATCCCGGAGTAATGATATGACATCCTGACCTTCCGTGTCAAAACGTTCCTTTAACTCACTGCAGATTATCAATCTGTGCCGGTTGAAGGCAGAGATCGTCTCAGTAACGTGCACTCACCTTCTGGAAATGCAATTGTTCGTACACGATTGTGTGTGCGGTTTCTACAGACAGATGTATCTGGACCGCAACAAGTTATCCATCGATTTTGCGGCGTTCATGGGAACAAGTGCAGTGGGCTCGAAGCCACCTTGGCCCGGGATCGTCATTCACAGATGTACAGCTTTCTTTAAAACATTTGCACCGCGTTTACATGTTTTACTGCAGCTAAGAGTCTCATCACCATACTGCGCTTGAAGTCTTCTATAAATGTCAATCACAGTTACGCCTTCATTCTTTTGGTCGTGACACAACAAGTCCCGGTTTGGGTTTAACACCCTGTATATAAAAACTGTATTCCAAATAGTTTTTGTGTTCTAAACACATTCCACAGACACCACAGATTTACGTCAGCGGGATAGACTAGTTTATTTAACACTCACAAGAATCAACATGAACCATATCGGACATAAAATTCAAATAGTTTAATTGCCTAACACATCACTTTAAAGTGCTTTAGAACAGATCCAATATAATAAAAAAATCTAATTATAAATCAGTATGTTCAGTCAGTAAGTTAATAAGTACTATTTAAGGACTATACTTTAAGGCCTCTGGTCTAGTTCTGAACAAATGCACAAATTGTTATACTTTGTTTAAAAAAATATGTGCAATTTGTATTTTTAAATGTTGTTACTGTGTGATGTAATTTTCTATTTTAATTCTATTTAAATTTTGTAAAATTAATTTTCATTTTGAATTTCATTTTATTATCTTTACCATTACTGTATTATTTTATTGTAAAAATTTAAACGTGTAGTGTGATTCTATTTTCAGTGTAATAATAATAATAATCATCATCATCATCATCATCATAATTTTTTTTATTATTATTATTATTATTATTATTATTATTATTATTTTACTACAAACAGTCATATAAGCGTTTCACTGCATGTCATACTGTCTGTGGTTGGTTATGTGACAAGTAATATTTGAATTTGAGGAGGAACAAATAAAATAGGCAAGAAATCAAAATAACTTTATTTATAACTTTATTGCAGTTTTTAAATGAAGAAATCTGAGTTAAATTTTTAATTTTCACTTGCCTGTTGAATGAAGAAATTGCTTAAATAGAACTTATCTGACAAAGTGAAGCACGCTAAAAGATCTAAAATTAAAAAAGCAATATTATGTAAAGAAATTCAAGAAAAGATGAGAATGTTAGGGCTCACAGAGGGCATGGTGGACAGAGAAGCAAAGAAATTGACCTTTGTCTCATACATAAAGTATGAGTCTGGAAAGGGTTACTAATCCATTTCTAAGGCTTTGGGACTCTAGCGAACCACAGTGAAAGCCTTTATCCACAAATGGAGAAAACTTGGAACAGTTTAAACATTTCCAGGAGCAGCCGGCCTACCAAAATTACTCCAAGAACTCAAGATGAGGCGACTCATCCAGGAGCTCATAAAAAAAAACCCAGAGCAACATCTCAAGGATGCAGGCCTCATTTGCCTCAGTTAAGGACAGTGTTCATGATTCAACAAGGAAGAGACCATGGAAAAGTTCCAAGGGGAAAACCATTGCTGACCAAAAAGAACATAAGGGCACATGTCACATTTACCAAAACACATCTTGATTATCCCCAAGACTTAGGGGAACTTGAAGGTGTGTGTCCTTTTACATCTGGCATCAAACGAACACAGCATTTCATAAAAAGAACATCATACCAGCAGTCAAACATGGTGGTGGTAGTATGATGGTCTGGGGCTGCTTTGGATTTATGGACAACTTGGCATAATTGATGGGACCATGAATTCTGCGCTCTACCAGAAAATCCTAAAGGAGAATGTCCGGCCATTAGTTTGTGACCTCAAGCTCAAGCTCATTTGGGTTCTGCAGCAGGACAATTAACTGAAACACACCAGCAAGTCAACCTCTCAATGGCTAAAAAGAAAAACAGAATGAAGGATTTGGAGTGGCCTAGTCAAAGTCCAGACTTAAATCCGATTGAGATGCTGTGGCATGACATTAAATCCTTCTTAAACCCTCCAACGTGGCTGAACAAATTCTGCAAAGAAAAGTGGGCCAAAATTCCTCCAGAATGATGTGAAAGACTCAATGCCAATTATCGCAAACACTTGATTGCAGTTGTTGCCAGTAAGTTATTAGGTTTAGGGGGCAATTACCTTTTCCTATGGGACCAGGCAGGCATGGACAGCTTTTTTCCCCTTAATAAATAAAATCATCATCTAAAAACTGCATTGTGAACCCACTTGGGTTATTTTTGTGTAATATTAAAATTAATTTGATGGTGAATTTTCTTGTACAGTATCAAGCATAAAGATAAATTTTCGTCTAACAAAATGGCTTGTCTAATGTCTGATGTCTAATTCTACCTAAACATAATTATCTTAGTATGACATAACATGTAACAATGGTTAGTTGATTATACGAATTTTGATTACTTTAAAGATCCTTTATTTATTTATTTTTTAAATATCTAAATGCTAATCCTGGTCCTTGTGTCAGGTGGACGAAGCATGGACAGAACTGAACTTGAGTTGAAATGGCTTATATTGTTATTAGTTGGGCTTAACATCAGAGAGAAAGTCTACACAAGCAGCAGACTTTTACACAAAGTGCAACTTGTAGGGATGTGCTTGACATCCTAAACCTGACATAAAGCTAATAGAGCGTTCAGCTGGAAGGACGTCATACCTTTTACTAGCATTAAAGAAAGCATGATTGTGGTGATGTACAAACAAGTATATGTCTGACCTTATACAGTATGTGTTGTCTGAAGCTGAAAAGTAACCGGCTGATGGTTTTGTCACCTGTTCAATGTCCTGACTTAACCCAATTGACAGGATGTGGAAGCACCACACAGTACGGTATACTGTGTATGACTATATATGTAACAAAAATAAAAACTCAAAAATATGCACAAATGTCACATTTGTTTTGGGTTAGTTTTTCACTAACCCAACAGGTGACCAAAAAAATCCATAAATTCCAAGGACTGATTATTCAAGAATGGGCTGGATGTCAGGATGTGGCCCAGAAGTTGATTGACAGCATGCCTGGGTGAATTGCAGAGGTCTTGAAAAAAAGGGGTTGACACTGCAAATATTGACTCTTTGCATGAACTTGTAGTAATTATCAATAAAAGCCTTTAACACTTATGAAATGCTTGAAATTATACTTCAGTATACCATAATAACATCTGACAAACAGATCTAAAAACATTGCAGTAGCAGACTTTGTGAAAATGAATATTTGTGTCATTCTCATTTAACTTATTTAATGATCTAAACAGGAGTTATCAGAGAAGAGAAATAATAGAGCTTATGCTATTTTGCTGCCACTGCAAAACCTTTTATACTGTATGAGACGACTTGTGTAAATTCCTCCAAATGTTTGTGAAACTGTAATTTACATCTTCCCATCCATTTAGGCTACATATGAACGTTCTTGTATGTTCTGCTACTGACTTTACACTTGGCAATGGAAAATTTGTATGCTCAGTCAAAAACAGTCAATGGGCTACCCACATAAAATCTCAGGGTGAATGGTTTATCTGACACTTGGCATTACCCGAATGCCAAGTGTCTGAATTTGTCATCAGTTCCCAGAAGTCCATGCTCATCACAACAAGTGGTTTGAAGTTACTACCACATTCGTTTCCACCAAACAAGAAGCAGTGAAGTTTACAGAGCTCCTAAACAGTGAATGGATACAAAAGAAGTAACAGAGCGTCCACATACAGTACAGTAACAGGAGTCCGGAATAAACCAGCGTCAAAGTTCTGTAGTCGGAATTGTCCACGGAAATGTCAGTATAAACACTTTTCCTTTCTGCTGGCACAATTTCTAGTTTGCATACTGAGAACACAAAGCATATGGTTGAGCAAACTGTAAGAAGGCTTTTATAAGACTTTTCTTTGCAAGTAACCCACAATGAATATAGTGCCTCAATGATTTAAATGATCCGTTTTAATGGAAAAGAAAAAACTTGAATGCGTTTTGGTCAGGCGTCACAGTGGCTTAGCGGTTAGCACTGTCTCCTAGCATCTCCAGGGTCTGGGTTTGATTCCTTAGGTCTGTTTGTGTGTGATGTTCTCCCAGTGCTTGGAGGGTTTTCTCCGGGTGCTCAGGTTTCATCCCACAATCTGAAGACCTGCAGATTAGGTTAATTGGCGTTCCCAGATTGGCTGTAGTGTGTGAATAAGCATAAGTGGCCCTTGGATTGGCACCCTGTCCAGGGTGTACCCCACCTAATCCTAGAATAGGCTCTAGGCCCCCTGATTCACAATATACAGGATAAAGTGGTTTGGTCAAACTGAATGTAAATAACTATTATACTACTAACATTATACAGTAGCATACTATAATTCTTTATACCAGGAGTAAATGACAAACATAAAGGTGTCTTATCATATTTCATTCATAGTCATCAGTATAATCAGGTAGTTGTTTAAAAAAATAAAGACAGTGACCCTAGAGACCCTGTATCTATCATTATTGTATTAACCTCTACATACCCAAACTCTATCGCTGTTTGCCCTCTAATTTCACCTTACTGCTTCTTTTTATTACACCTTTTGAACTTATTCAATGTCTTTAAACAAAGAGTAATACACAAAGGGCCTCATATGAGGCTCTTACACAGATTTACACACAATGCAGCTGGGGAACATGTGAGGTCCTCATATGAGGACAATGGGGCCTTGTGTAAACCTTGTTGCTGTATAAAATATAAAAGAATAAAATATAAAAGAATAAAATATATATTTATACTCAAATTTTCATATTTTAGACTGTCGTTTCACAAGACCTCTAAATAATATATATCGCTACATTCATCGGTTTTTATTTCATATTTGCGTAACCTTTCTTTTACATTCATCTGATGGCACAAAGATATATGTACTTTGCTGTCCACCATTTTGATCCCCTAGACAAACACTGAATCTCTGTGCGAAGACTGCCACACTGTGTAGTAAATATGAAGTGGACAAAACCAGTCAGACTTCTTCATGCCTCGGAACAGTCTTACGAATCACTGCTGTGCTTCTCGGATCTTATCTTAAGTAATGGTAAAGATATCACAACCAAGGAGGGATTAGATTTTGATCTCATTATTTTTGATATTCCCTTACTCTTGTGAAAAAGTAAATAGATAGATAGATAGATAGATAGATAGATAGATAGAGTACTATATTGTCAGATTGTAAATAAAATATTGTCAATACAAATTTATATTCTAATTTCCAAACCAGCAATCCATAAATCCATTTATCTCATTCACCCTCACATCTTGATCATCAAACTTCAATATGAGATGCAAAACTTAATTGGACCATTTTAATAATCATTTAAAAAACAGCAATATTGTCACACAGCAGACATACATCAGGAGGATCTCAAAACCACATCTTGTTGCTAATGTTCATGTAAGTAAATTGTTGCTCAAGATAAATGCTTGACATGAATGGAGGACATTTTTATGAGCAGTTCATGTTGTGTTGGAATGGTTATTTTAAAGAAATGTAATGAAATATTTAGAATAACAAATTTCTATTGAAAATGCAACATTTTATTTCTGATCAAAAGAACGAAATGAACTAAATGACTCAAAAAAAGATTCGTTAATTTTGATGAAATAAGTCCAGGGTGTACCCCGCCTAGTGCCCGAAGTCTCCTGGGATAGGCTCCAGGTCCCCCGCGACCCTGAATAGAGGATAAAGCGGTATAGAAGATGAATGAATGAAAGGATTCAAATAACCGAGTCACTAAAATGATTCAAACTTCCCATCACTAATGTGTAGAGGAGTGTTTGTACTTTTACTTCGTTTTGCACTCTGAACAGTGAAGAGCAGTCACGTGACCAAAATATGGCGCTCAATAGCAACTACGTGAGAGGAATTTCACTCATTTTATAATAGAAAGAGAACAAAACAAACAAGAAATAACCAATATTAATTAAAAATATTTTAATATAGTATAAAAAAAACCCAAAATGATCAAGGAATGAGTATTGAGTAAATGAAATGAGAAATAGTTGGAGCGTTTGAGAGAGTCAGAGTGGGCGGGGAATTAACTCTAGTGACACGCCTCTTTTTGATGACGCGAAAAAGCAGGAAGTGAAGGTCGTGGGGAACATGGCGGCGCTCTGTGTGATGAGGTCTGTAAGGACAGCGCTCAGTGCCGTCCACTGCGCTATGAACAGTTTCAACAGCTTAACGCCGAGGAGATTAAATGCACCCCAGCTGTCGTTTTTAGGCTGCACGGCGAGTCGCGGTGTCCGGCAAGGTAATGTTTATTGGTTAGCCCGTTAGCTTGTTTACCTAGTCACGTGCGCTTGTCAGTTATAAATGTCAGACTGCACAAAATGCCTGAGTGTATTTTCTCTGTGCACTGTTATACAGAGAAGAGGGGGTTTAGGCATGCAGAGGTTTCCCTCTGAGCTGGAGAGTGTGTCTGTTTACATGTTGTCTGTTTACTAAACGCTATGTGATTAAATAAATAAATGTTGCATATTTTGTATGAATGATCATCCAGAATTCCTCAGTGCCGTCTGCATTAGTCATCATAAAACCTTATTTATGATTATTACACCTTTTGCTTTTCATATTTAAGTTCAGATTAATTATTTCAAATTAATTCAGGTTTCTACATTAAGGCTGAAAATATTGCATGAATGTAAAAGTGAAGATGGTGTGCTGTACCTGAGTCTCTGTTTAAATAGTTAATTTTGCTAACTTCATTGAGTGTTCATGCTTTTTTTTTTTAGAAAAATCTAAATACTAGGGATAGGAATCACCAGTGATCACCTCATACAATATTATCTCGATAAACTAAGGATCCACTGCGACCCATTTTCAAGATCGCCAATGTTAGTGTTTTTCTGTTCTTATGTCCGTCCTCATGTATAAACCTTTTTTTCCCCCCACAGTGGTGGAAAAGCAAGAGGGAAAAACCACAGTTGTAAGTCTTCACGAATATTTTTTTCTCTTTAATTATATTAAATTAATTTTATTTATTTATCGATTGATTGATTGTAAGTTGAATTCCAACGTTTTTTCTTCCTCGTAGATTGAGGGTCTGGCGGTGGCGACACCCGAGAGTGTGCAACCTCCAAACCCGAATGCCAAGTGCCCGATTTATCGATGGAACCTTCAGAACAAGTACACGTACACAGTAAGTGTTACGAGCCGAGTGGTTCAGAAGACTCGGAACATCCATCCTGTCTTGAAGACCGTCTGTAAATTCCACTTAAACATGTTTCGACTCCAGACATGCATTTTTTTTTCTTCTTGAAATTTAATGCCTCGCCTTCATGTCTGAAGTCTGAACACGCTCTCTACCCTTTAAAAATCCGATCCGGAAGTCGCACTAGGTTGACCCTAGAAATTTTACAAGGTCACTTTGATCCCAAAACTAATCTGGAACATTTATGGACAGTCACACACAGATTGATTACGGCGTACTGTCTACATAATGTAATGTAATGTGATCTAACTTTTCACAGCAGTGTAGAAAATGACGCTGTGATTATGTTGCCAGATTGTTTTTTATATTTATTTCTTTTAATTCATCTTAAGGTGGGAATGTGTCTTGTGCACATAATAGAAAAACCTAGTCATCTGAAATTCGGGTTCAGGATAAATAGTAAATGGTCTTAAAGAGCTTTTTTTGACAAAAAAAAAAAACTCATAAAGCTCGCTTTGTACACAGTGTTAAAGTCTTTGTCATGAGCACTATAAGCAAAACTGGAAGGGGAAAAAAGTCTATCCACAGCAACCAAAAATTATGTAAAATAAGGATAGCTGTTCATGTCGTTATGAGAAAAAGTAAAAAAAAAGTATAGAAGCAAGTTTTCATAAGTTTCAGGTTACCACAAAGTTGAGTTTTGCTTTTTTGATATTTTATTTCTTTATTTATTTACTAGCTGTGCCCTTGACTTTGTTCCCGTGGAATTTAATTACAGACTTGTAAGCACGTTTTAAAAAAAGTACAGCGCCATCTGTTGAATTTTGGAATTAACTAAAAATTTTAACGTGTTACCGTGAAGTGCGCGGAATGAAGGTGTGAGATCCCGTTTATTAACTACATTTCAAAATCGTGTATATTAGATGTGCCCGTAACTTTGTTTACATGGAATTTAATTGCAAATTCATAAGCGCGATTTTAACAATGTACAGCGCCATCTGTTGAATTTTGAGATTAACTTTCTTTTTTTTTTTTATGATATAAGGTGTCTGATGGAGGACATACAGGAAAAGGTTTTCCCTTTAAATTTCGAAGCAGCATATCTTCTCTTCCACTGGGCCAATTGCGATGAAACAAAGCCTCCTGTATATGTTACCTCAAATAAACCTGTAAAAATAACATTTAAATTATTTAATAGTTTTTACATGATGCGTGCACAAACAAAAAACAGACAGACAAAAATTCCAAAAACCATCTTGATGTGTTCTATTACTCAACTTGCGTCTCCCCAAATTATTATTTCGCAATTTTCTTCAATGTTCAGACATGCCAATTTAACAGTTTTACTAAATGTATAGATTTAACTTTGTTTTCTACCAATAAAAGTGAGCGGTTTTCAGCCCTACTGTAATTGTGTAGAATTGTAGTCAATCTGGCAACCTTTGGTTATATTATACACCACTTGATGTAGAATCTCACAAGAATGGCAGATATCTCACAAGTGCATGGGTATGTCTGAATGATGCCATAAGCGGTATATCTGCGAGGTATGTCTGAACAGGACTTCAGTTCTACGTCGTAATGGATTAAAATAAAACGTTGACTTTGGATGAGGGGGAGGAGGTTGTGGTAAATCAGTGAGGAAAAAAAATTATTTTCCTGTTGCTCAAAGTGGTGTTTCCGAGGTCAAGTCTTACCCGCTAACCTACTCGCTGTAAATTTTATAACCTTTCAAGAGCAAGATCAGGTTTCTTACAGCAGGAAAAGCTTGAACCTCTACTCCCTAGATCAACAGTTACGACCCCTTAATCAATCCAGTACACACTCCTTTTTTTCATAAGCATTCCTAAGATTTTTTTTTTTTTTTGGTCAATTAATATTTTTTTAACCATATCTGGGCGTTCAAGCCAAACTGGGACTTGAAATTTCTATGAAATTTCTCGTGCATGAAGCCGTAAAAACCGTTTGACATGTAACAGAAGACCTCAAGCACAGTACGATGATGAGACTCTTAGCTGCAGTAAAACATTTGAACTGTGCGAGCGTTTTAAAGAAGAACATATGCACGTATAAATAGTGATCCCGGACGAGGTGGCTCAGAGCCCATTGCGTGTTGTTTCCTGTGAACTTGAGGAAGAGACGCATCTGTCTGTGGGAACCGTACACACAGTCATTCAAAAACACCACTTACACGTTACAGAAACTCAGCTGGGAGATATCGCCACATCCCCCTGTACAGTTCCACATGTTTGGGCCCTTAATGGAGTTCCTGGGGGGTCGCTGTTTCAGATGTGAAGCAGGCAGGTCGATCATGGCTCCGGTGTACAGAGAAAACTTTCTACCTCGATGGTATCCAAGCACTAGTGAAACACTGGGATAAGTTTTTATAAAAAGTGTAGCAGGGGATTATATACAGAAATAAAGGGATTAACAGAACTGTGTTCTGTTATTCTGCAAAATAAATAAATAAAAATCCCGGTTTGACTTGAACACCCCTTGTATTAAACTGCATGTGTTTTAATATTTGTTGTGCCTCTGTAGATGCCTTACTGCCAATTCATTCCCAGTATCTCGGTCTATTTTTTTGTTTATTTTTGCTCACTTTTGTCAAATTTGTCCCCATTTTCTATGTAATAAAATGTTGACAAACACACACACACAGCATTAATATGTGTGTAAGTGGGTGCGCACAATTTAGTGTTGTCTTATTGTTAAGGCAGTGAACCCAGAAATGACTGTAACCATTTGTAGAAGTAGATGAGATCTAGGACACATTGCTCTACTGCCATTAGTGCTTTGTATTAAAGGGTCGGTGTGTAATTTTAGAGCTCTCTGGAGACAGCGTGATGAATTGCAATCGGAGTGAAAACAGTGACGAGCCCTTCCCCTCACCCTAGCACCCCACTAAGTGAACCTCACATGTTGAGTTTTATTAAAGCCAGGACCTGAGCGGCTCTATTGAAACAGCCTTTTAAGATAAATCACATGTATGGATGGACCTCAAGACCCTAAAAATAGAGAAATCAGATCGTTATTGATTTTGTAATGTGTTTTATAGGTTGAACAACGGGGAGTTAACTTGATTTAATACGGAATAATAGTCAAATTTCTCAATAATAATAATTATACAAAATCGGACTGGATTGGCCGTGTTTTCTCTGTTAATACCTTATTGTCTTGAGACAGATTAGTTTTCTACTCAATTATTACCAAATGTTTTGCCAGGCTGTAATGTCGTATAATTTTTTTTTTCCTTTGGTTCTCTACACATTGTTCAAGTAAGGCTGCACACAGATCACTCAGTAACATCACTCGTCTGTTGTTTTTGTCTCATCTATAAAGAGCTCTTCTCTTCTACAATTTCTAAATCCACAGGATGTTTTATTACTGAGTCAGTTCATTCGTTCCGATGGAGGGATGTTGCCGAGACGCATCACCGGACTCTGTCCTCAGGAGCACCGCAAGATCTCCATTTGTGTGCAGATGGCCCATCGAGCAGGTCTGTACCAGTACCAGCTTTAAGCAGCGAATGATGGCGTGTCTACACAGCTTTAGGTCCTGTGCAAACTGTCGTAAAAGGAAAGTCCGACATCAAGGACGTTTGACGGACATAAAATTATACGATTATAGTACTGTGCGAAAGGCACATGCAAATAAATGTTGTAGAACAAGGATGCCTTAAAAAGAAATCCTATAAAGCCAAAATAAAACTTAATTCTTAATTCTGCGTCGAGGACCCTTTTGTGTCTGGGACAGTTTATGCAGTTTTATAAGGAAACTAGCACAAGTTCTCATTGTTGAGCGGATAAGTTTGTAGAAATAGTTAAAAGGTTGAAGCTAAAAATAATCTGATCAACTTTAATGTAATCAGTGATGATATTATTTCAGGTTGAAGCCCACACGTGTCTGTCTGTCTTTCTGTACGGCAGAACTCTCCATCTATCTTATTAATACAAAGAAATAAAATGTTGTAAGGTTGAGTATGTTACTCCAAGTTGTACTTTTTTCCCTCATCAGTCAAATACACTCCCTGTTCGGTAGTTGGAGAGTGAATCACAGATGAGAAATCAAAAAAGTAGGTTGAGTAAAGATTACAGTTAAAATGACTTCCGTGCATTAAAATTCACTTGTACCACTTGGGTAATCTCTAATCCCAGGAAAAATATTCAGTTTAGCTTTTCTGATGAATGTCTGTTGGTGCAGGTGTTTACATTGAGCAAGTAGCTTATTAGTAGATTTTTAAATCTGGCACATACTGTAACTGTTCATAAAATCACTTTTACTCAACAATTAGATTTTAATTACGGTGCAGGTTAAACCTCAGGCAAATATCTAAGTACTGCAAATGGTTCGTTAAATTCTTTCCAGCGGTCGATTTAAGATGCGCCCACAGTTTGAGGCATGCGCAGTCTGCTGTCAAAGCTAGCGGTTTATAATCTGGCTCATAAGTTCACTCCTGCTTAACATTTTGATTTCATTTATGGTACAGGTTTAACGTCAGGGAAAAAAACCTAAGAAGTGACAAAGTGTCCTTAAATTCTGTCCAGTCAGTTTTGCGTGATGATGTAACAAAATGTGGGTGGACAGATGGATAGACGGACAGACGGACAAGACAATTTGAGACTGGTTTCTGGTCCCCTAATGTATGAAACGTAAAGGTATCATTGAAAGAGTGAGTTCCGACCAATGTACTGTACAGGCGAAACCTTTCTTTTATTTATATAAATTAGCTACTAAGTTTTCCTGAGCATCCTGCAGAACCACCCACAGTCCTTTTGAGGACTTTGACCTGTTGCAACCGATACGTTTTTTTTTGCATGCATGCATGCAAAATCCAGCATATCCCATTGTTTTTTGTCTGAAAATTGGTTGCTTATATAATGTGTGGAATAAATATATAATCCAACTGGAAAATGAGCTCCTCTCCTATATTGGTACTTTCTTACTATATTGCAGGTCTCCTGCCAGACCATAGACCACGTCTTCCTGAAGGCCACGTACCAAAGCCCAAACCCAACACCCCACTCAACAGGTATGTGTATTCCATGCATCACCGTAAACACTTCATGGGATTGTTCCTCTTGGTTTGTAGTGTGTCCTCTGCCTTCCCTATTTCTCCCTTGCTAAAATACAGTATGTTACTGAGCAGCATGTCACTAGAATTATTTAATCAACACATTTCCATGTCTTTTTTTTTTATTTTAATTTTTTTTTGGACTTCCCACTTACATAAAAACAAAATATTTCTGGAAATGCTGCGACGCTTGCTTTTAACCAGGCTCCATTAATAATATTAATAAGTTATCCTTGTGTGAAAACAAAAGCCAGTCCTGAATTCCAGAGAACATTGACGTGGAAAAAGACCTAACACAGTTCATGGGAACTGTACGCAAATGTTAAGATATTATCAGGAAAGAAGGGATCATGTGCTTTCATCCAGTGATGCACTGATATGCTTTTAGAGCAGCTGTTTTCTAGCAGTAGCACAGTGATCCCTTTCCAGGAGGAAAAGTGTCAAGTCTGAAGATTCACAGAGTTCCACAAAGGATCTAACTTGCATTACAGCAGGAGCTAAAAGAATTTCTTTTTGACAAACTTTATAAGTCGAGGTTACTCTTTCAGGAAGACGTTTAAATGTGCGGTCAGTCTTTGGAACCAGCAGATCAAAACTAGAGGACCTGTTAGTTGGAAGGTCTTGTGAGTTAAAGGTGTACACTGTAGGGACAGGAATCGCCAAGGATTATACAATACGATATTATCACGATACCTAGGTGCCAGTTCAATTTGTATTGCAATTCTGTAATTATCACAATTTTATAAATATCCAATTAGATTTTTCTACCAGATTTTGTTAGAATTCTAAACAAACTTATAATGTGAATGCAGATCATCCGCTTCAGCCACCCAAAAATATTACAGATTTCCAACACATATTTTTGACATATTTTAAGACATGCAAATGAAGTTAAATATGCAATAAATAGACATTAAACCTCACTTAACTTTAATTTATGATTCCTCTTGGCACCAGCTGCTTTAAAAATCAAACTGAAAGTGGCTCGCTTTTCTTCTTCCTATCTTCCTATCTATATTTCTTGGGACCCATGGTGCTACGTCTTCACCAAAATCACAAAAAAAAAACTGACGCAAACAAGTTTTGAAAAGCTCCCGGACGTGTGCTCGATTGTTCGTTCGTATGCTGATACAATTTATTAAGGCGAAAATTTGAGGTTCCACTGTAGTTTAGAGCACACCACCACATTATAGATGAATGGCGACATTCTGGCACCACAAATGCAAACATATATACAGTAAATGGAAGAAATACTTTTTTTTAAAGAGTCAGTGTGGTCATACACGAATTGTTACACAAAAGAATCGCGAAGCAACGCCACAGCAAAAATAACTAACAACAGTTTGAGGAAGGCCAGGCTCGATTCCCGTCTCTGTGTGAATGTTTCCATGTTCTCTCCCCGTGCTTGGTGGGTTTCTGTGATGGATTGGCACCCTGTCCAGGGTGTACCCTGCCTCGTGGAAAAAGCGCCATAGACGATGAGTGAGTAAGAGTTTGAGGAAGGAACCACATATGGTGTAATGGTCAGGTGTCCACATACTTTTGATCTTAGTGTAGTAATTTATACTTGGAATGATGCATCATGCTGGTACAACTGACAGTGAATGGAAAAGCCTTTTTGTATGTAAGGAACCATAGCAGGCAATATTTGAAAAGGGTAACATGGACAAAGTTTATCCACTTTAACAGGCGATTCAATGCTAAATATTTACAATATACACTATATTGCCAAAATATTCGCTAGTCGGCCTTCACATGCATATAAAACTTGAGTAACATCCAATTCATAATCCATGTGGTTTAATATGATATTAGCCCATTTGTGAGGTCAGACAGTGATGATGGACGAGAAGGTCTGGCTCGCGGTCTGGCTCACCGTCTCCGCTCCAATTCATCCCAAAGGTGTTCTATCGGTTTGAGGTCAGGACTCTGTTCAGGCCAATCAAGTTCTTCCACACCAAACTCTCTCATCCATGTCTTTATGGACCTTGCTTTGTGCACTGGTGTACAGTCATGTTTTGATGGAAGGGGGCTGTCCCTAAACTGTTCCCACAACGTTGGGAGCATGAAATTGTCCAAAATGTCTTGGTATACTGAAGCATTAAGAGTTCCTTTCGCTGGAAGTAAGGATTCCAACATGACTGCGCACCACCGCTCTTCTCGTCCAACATCAATGTCTGTCCTCAAAAATGCCCTTCTGGAAGGATGATCAAAATTCCCATAAACACTCCTAAACCTTGTGGAAAGCCTTCTCAGAAGAGTTGAAGCTGTGATGAGCTGGGGGCAACATCATATTAAACTCTATGGATTAAGAATTTGTTACTCAAGTTCATATGCATATGAAGGCAGGGGAGCGAATACTTTTAGCAATATAGTGTGTGTGTGTGTGTACAGTATATGTATGTATATACAGTATGTGTGTAAATATTCATTATATTCAAAATGTAACTATTATTATTTAAAGAAAATGACAACACATCATCATAACCCAAGATCATACGGTATTTGCAGAGATTTAATAACTCAAGAATAAAACAAAATGCAAATAATTTGTAAACAAAATGTGTTAATGCTTTGGCTAAATAACATTAAGAAATCAGTATTTAGTGAAATAATCCTGATTTGCAATTACAGCTTTCATGTGTTTTGGCTCTCCACCAGTTTTTTTCACATTGCTGTTGAGTAACCTTATACCGCTCTTTTTTGCAAAAAAGCAAACAGCTCACTTTTGATCGATGGTTTGTGACCCTCCATCTTCCTCTTGATGACATTTCAGAAGTTTTCAGGAGTAAATTGCAGTGGTCTCTTATTTTTTTTCCAGAGCTGTATAATCTTGCATGCATGCACAAGGCAAAGCTGTGACGAACTTGGTGTTGACATAACTCCTATATTGACTTTTAAAGGTACCTGACGCGTTACTCTGTGAATTCGGTGAAGCCCATCTATAAGAAAGGAATGAAGTGGTGTAAGAATCGTATGCCTGTGGGACATCCGGCCCTCAAGGACAACATCAGATATAGCCCGAAGCCTCTCTACACAAAGCACTGACACATTTCCAGACACAACAATGAAGGAGTCGAGGCGTAATCAGGACAGCTGGAACCGGCGGAGATCTGCAAAGTGATAACTATTGTTTGTCATGCTGCTTCTGATGCTCTACAGGCTGCTGGTTCACACGGAGATGAAACAGAACTTGTTTAGCGATGAATTTGATGTAAATCTTCCCTGGAAGCATATTTTTCTTTCCAGGGAAGTTTTTTCTTTCGTTAATATGCCTTTACAGTCACCTCAGTTACTGTTACAGGTTCTGTGTTTGTGGGAAGCTTCCATACGTGATCCAAATAAAATCTGGTTTCCTGTAACTGAATCAGCTCCTCTGTGTGTGGGTGTGAATGAGTAAGTGTGAGTGAATAGTGGTGTGCAAAATTCATCTGACGATCCGGTTTTAACACTTTTCCACAGGATATAGTATATTTCTATATAGATTTTCAGTAAATTTGCCAAAAAAAACTCATTACATGAATAAAGTGTTTGTTTACAAGAATGAATCAGGACGTCACTTTAATAATCTCTCTACATCATGAAAGGCAGGTCCAGGTTTTTGATGCCGTCCCCCATGTAGACGTACCCGTGTTGGGATGTTTCGGGCACGTGGAAGAAGGTCAGACCGAGCCACAGCAGACTCCGGATCACGCAAACTCTGCCTCCGTGCTCGAACTGCAAACTCCATGATCCTGAGAACAGAACACAGGATCAGTGCTTGCTTTCAAATCTGTGCCTGGTTTAAATGCAATACGGTAATTAAACAAACTCCACAATCAAGTGAAAAAACAAGACCCATGACCGTTCCTGGCAAACTGAAACTAGTGCATAATCAGGAAAAGCACTCTTTGATGACGAGCTATGTTTGATGTACTGATAATCTTTAGAACGGATGTTTTAACGCAGTGATGCATATACAGGAGAGAAAGTCTGACATAAAAACAAATTGAAGATTTGTTGGATTGAAGGATGTTGCCAAGATTGGCAAAGTACGTGTGGACGGGATTTTTTATTCAGAGTCCAATCTCCAACAAAGAACCTGATACGCAGTTTGAGAAGACACATGATTCAAAAATATGCTCAAGTATTTGACCTGAATTTACCAACAAATCAACTGAAATTATTTTATTACATGGAATTTCTTCACATGTTGTGTAACTGTGTTTCATATCCTGGATCCATGTGGGTGGATAGAAGGATAGCTGGAAGGATAGTAAGGAGAGTAAAAAAGAGGGAAGCAAAAAAAAAGAGGAGAGAAAGAAAGTAGGAAGAAAATTAAGGAATGAGAGGAAGGATGTATGGAAAGAAAGAAAGGAGTAAAGGAAAAAGAAAGGACAGGGGAAGAAAAAGGAGGGAAGGAGAGTTGGAGGAAAGGAAGGAAAGATGGAAGGAGAGAAAGAATGAAAGAAAGGAATGAAAAAGGTGAGTGAATTAAAAAGGAAGAAAGGACAAAAGAAGAGAAACAATGAAAGGGGAGATAAGAGGGAACGAACAAATGAAAAACTTGCAGTCAGCAAGGGTTTCTTGATAGCTCATTAGATTTTGAGTATAGTGAAGGTCTCTAATGAAATAAATGCAAAAAAAAAAATAAATATATATACACACATGGTAAGGTCAGAATCTAGTACCAACAGAATGAAACCATGGACAATATCACAAAGCAAAAATCAACTCGAACTGGTTTCATTTACATTACGATAAGTCGAGTGTTCTTTAATGGCCTTCCCAGTCACGTATCCGAATCCAGTATAACATCACTGAGGTGTGATTGATGTGAATTGAAGATTCACAGCATGAGAGTACATCTTAATAAAACTTTACAGCGTCTGCATGATGCAAGCTCGTCCCAAAGGAACGTTTCGAACATCTTGTGGAATCCATGCCATGAAGAATGTTAGGAACAATGTAAGGCAAGCGCTCCCCAGTCTCAGTACAGTGTTCGGTGCTCAGTGAGCTTATCTACTTTCCATGTACCTAGGGTCAACTGAATGTCAAAATCCCATAACAAAAAACTTAATTCTGCTGGATCATGCTACGTACTTCTGGACTGTGTAAGGACATGGGAAAGCATCCAGATGAACCCATTCAACTTCAGAACATGTTTTTGTCTGTATCAGAGATGTGAGAAATGTTTGGGTTTCTTAAGACGTGCATGGAAGAAGAAAAAAAAAACCTTTGAGAGAAAGAGTATTTTAAGTGTTTGAGCAAATGAAATACCAGACCAAGGCCAAGTGTCAGGGCCACTTCTTCAAATGTTAACACGGAGTGCAATGATCCAATGTGCAGTATATTTCAATTGACTGAAGTCCAAAAACTTTCTTTGGGGAATTCCTCAAATATTTAATAAAAACATATATTATTTAAGTTTGAAGTAATACTATATCATTATGGAAGACGTTCATATGGTGGGGGGTGGTGACTTGAAGAGAGAAAAATTACAGAGTAAAAATTTACCTAGGCATCACTGCAAAGCTCATAATCCCACATTCATTGAGTGATAGCTCTCTACCCTAAGAGTTGGATTTACATTTAGATTAATAATATAGACGTTTCCCACCATGGATGGGAGCCATGTTTCTGTCAACTTCAAGGAACATCTAAGCAGACTCTCCAGGGATTTCCCTGACATCCTATACCCTAAAGATTCCATCTGGCTGAGAAATCTGAGCAAAATATAGCATGAAATGAGAAGAAGCTCAGTAAATACGAGCTATAAGATGAAAGTCATTAAGACTGGATCCTGTTTCCCTGTTTGTCCTAAGCCACAACATGAGGTCTCATCAGCAACAAAAACCACCCAGTCTGACTATGAGGTTTAATATGAGTTTCTTGCCATTCACAGTGAAAGCTAAATAATAAGAATAACGTTTTTTCTTGGTCGTCTCTTTGTTCGTGGTCGTGTCAAGGGAAGTACTAAAATGCTTGGGAAAGAGCAATTGAATTTTCCTTCACCCAGAAGGCCGATCTCTTATGGGAAACAAAAATGAACATGGAAGAATAAAGAACAATGGAATCACAGTTCAGAACACTATGCATCCACTGTGTCTCGGGTCAGCCGGTTACCGGTTTTCATCACTCAATAGATGGGAGAGGTCCGGCTACACAGACCAAAAAAAATTTGCACTAATCATAGACATATTTATGCCATTATCACATTTCTCTTCCTCATTAGTGTCATTCGACTTTCAGCATCATCTCCTCAATGGACTTCAGATTGCACGCAGGATCATCATTCACACAATTCTTAAAAAAAAAAGTTATGTTCGCTGGATACCAAGTTGTTTAAGTTGTACCCGATTCTCCGATATTGTATTACTCTAATATTTAATCTAGAACCTAAAAAAAAGAGATTCAGCCTCGATGGATCCGACTTCATCACACAGATGCTCATTTGAAGGCCAGGCCAACATCTTGAGCTCTTTGTGTGTGGTAAACCATTTCCAAGCCATGGTCTGCTCTCTCTCTTTTTTTTTTCTTCCCAAAAAAGTTGTTCGTAAATATTTGTGTAAGAAAAACCGTACTAAAATTTTAGTCGCATTTCCAAAAGTTTCACAAATGTTCTTTATTATTCTCCTCTCATGCATAATATATGTTGAGCACCGACAAAGTGCTAAAAGCTTTTTTTTTTTTTTTTACTCATATCTATGGCAATAAATATTCAGTAATACACTGTCTGGCCAAAAAAAAGTCACCATTTCAGAAGGGTCAAATTATAGGGCTGCATCAAGTTTTGCTTCCTTCATGGCGCAGGGATATTCCAGGACTCAAATTGAGGAAATCATCATGAGGAATCATTTTCACTCATGAACTGGAATGCCACATTGAGTGCTGTAATTCAAGATAAAGGTAACTGAATGAAATCTTGTGTCTCTTTTTTTCCCCAGACAGGGTATATCAGTAGTAATAAACAATCACTAAACATCTAAGACATTTGGTTTCAGAAAGATTGGCTTGTTCTCCATTTATACAGACCCACTGATGGTTTTTATTTGTTGTAATTTATGGGTTTGAGTTGATTTGATTACTTTTTTTATACCATTCAATTAATGGCAATTATATCAAAGGACAGCTTTTATACAAAATGTGCTCAATGGAACTCTTAGCCACTAGTATAACGATGTGATTTTGATAAAGAGTCCGATTTGCACAAAAAATTTATAGCCCACAGTATATTCACAAAAGATTTCAAAGTGGTATAATTCATCAAGATAACATTATTAAAAGTTTATCAGCTCAACCTTTACATTAGTTTGGTGGCGCATGTGCAGCACTGTCAGAAAAGGCTTACTGTAGGAACCCTAAATATTTTATACAACTCTGGTCTTAAATTATAGATTCCAAAGACAAATAAAATCAAATAAAAAAAAGGAAATTACAGGAAAATGTTTGTATGGCAGTAAAGGAAGCAACATATAAAAATAAATAAATAAATAATATCCAAAAAACAGAAACAGGTGTGACAGTCAGGGTCACTGGTGTGGCATTTTCTTTGACTTTTTCCCTCTATCTCATTCTCAATCCCTCTTAGATTGTGTTTATAGAGGTAAACCAGACGCTAAACAGATGATTAGTGCTGTATATAAGTTATATAAACACAAGTAGTTCAGCCACATTAGATGTACTTAAAGGTAAATGGGAAAATGATATACAAGAACAAATTTCAGATAAACTCTGGCAAAAGATAATACATAGAATTTACTCATCATCAATTTGCCTCAATGTCGTCATAGAGTGTGTGGGCCCTCTTGTTTTTCTAAGGACTTTTTTTTACAGCATCTGGGGTTTTTTGGGGGTCTTAACATACTGTACTCAAAAAATCATGAAAACTGGCACACAATTTGGAATCTGCTGCCATTAGCTTGGGCCTGGGCGTGGCACGGAGCCCTCACATGAGACTGTCTGGCATAACTCATACAAACTTGCATGAATACATATGAAACCTGGTACACATTTAGATCTCATTGAGCTGAACAACTTTCACATTGCATGTCATGGGCTCTACTCAATAGGAAGTCAGTTATTTTTGGTCGCACCCGAATGGAATTTGATATACTCCTCCTAGGGAATTTATACGATCTCCAACAAACCGGGCCTATTTGATCTAAAGACACCAAGGATGCAAAATTGCAAAGAGATTTGTGATATCTCGAACGTGTCAGCCATAACGATACCTTAAACTCAATGGCGCAGGGTGCTTGGCC
>JAQQZS010000004.1:19284540-19294997 GCA_030068045.1 Platyallabes tihoni | reverse complement strand
CTTGGCCCCGCTCATCACTGCTTGCAACTATATTTTCTTATTTCTTTTTCTGCTGACTGGCTGTTGTTTGTCTTTGGGGTGGGTGGAAAAAATAATAGTGTAACATGTATGTATGTATATGTATCTTGTTTGAAGAAGTGTGGCATTTAAAAAAAAATGCTCAGAAAAATTTCCTTATAAAACTGCACAAGGACTGAATAAATTAAACTACAGCATAATCAGGAACACAAGCTCGATAAAAAAGAAATTTTTAGGGATTTTTACCAAAATAAAATCCCTTGTGTTAAACTCATAGGAACAATTGTTTTTCATATATTGTTCAGTACTATGCAGAAGTTTTGAACCACCCCTCGAATTTCTTCATATTTTGCCTCCAAAGAGCCAGAATTTCCTGTATTTTAATATACTCTTGAGGAATAGTTTCCCAGGCATCCTGAAGGACTTTTTTTTTCTTCATCTGTGAGTGATCAGAATGCTGTGGATCATTAGTGCGTGCATGTTGCATTTTCACCTTTGGGAATGTCTTCACTTAGAGGATCCAGGAAGTCGATGGTAGGGTTTAGATCAGCCATTTCCAGAATGGATTTCTTCTTCAGGTACTTGGGCTCTGAGAAGTGTAAATAATTGTTTAACTTTGCCGCCTCTGTCGGGTTCATGCCTAGGGATAGGATACAGAAAAAAATATGAATGATTCATTGTGCTTCCGGTGTTATTCCTGCACTCACAAATTATAATGATCATTGATCAGGAGCTTAACACAACAGATATGCAGGTTTTCAAAACGAAACTGAACTTGTAATAAGAGTCACACAGCCCGGACTAGTAATCATCCACAGCTGCATCTTATCATCAAAAGTAAACACAGACACACATACACACACACACATACACAGGAAAGAAAGTCGTGCAGTAACCATACCTTCAAAGCTACGGTTAGTCTGTACAGTGCCGTGAGGGCTTTTGATGTACGCGCCACGCGGTACAACAGACACCTCATTATCGATGTGGAACACGGTCACAGCTAACCTGTTCTCTTCACTCACTTTCACCTAGGAGGAAAAAATCACCAAAGCAAATTAACAAGTGTAAATGGTATTTAAAAGCGCCTTGTAGATCATACTTCAGTCCGCAGTCTAAGCATTACAATGTAAACACTTCATTTATCACAAGATTATGTTTACTCACGCTGATAGTTCTTTACGGATTCAAGATTTACAGATTACACGCTTTGTTTAGAATTGTGTTTTGTACTTTTAACTGTTTTAACTGGCAATTTAAGGGACTTATGTAAATATGGAACATTGATAATAAAAAGTCAAAAGGTCATCCGAGCCATTTAAACGCCCTCTATTCGACCTTGTTATTATCGGGTGAGTATGCTGTAGTAACTATCTGACCGTGACTCACCGTGACTTCTCCCTCGGCAGCATCATCTCTGTCTCCCCAGCGCCGTGTCTCAGTGTGCTCGTACTGGTGTGATGTATCGCCTATAAACCGCCCCTTAGCCGCTACAGCCACGTCTGCTACCAGGGCCTCGGTGGCAGGAGGGAGCAAGTGCCAGTCCATGCAGTTAAAACTAGATGAGAATCAAAGTTAATCTTTCTTAAATATGTTCTACAGCAAAATATTTAGCCGAGTTCTATATATTATGTGATTTCTGGATATGCAGTACTGTACAGTATAGAATTTTCAGACTTTTAACTCATTTTGGCAAATTATTGTACAGAGACACACATGGCTCTTAATTTTGAAGTGTCAGTAGCGTTGGCTTTGCTGCTTTTGGGAGCCATGAAGCAGTTCGATATTAATGAGGTGTAAGAGGGGTGTTCGAGTCAAACTGGGACTTTTATAGTAATTGTGCAGAATAACAGATTTGGAGAGTTAAAATTTCTCCTTATAATCCCCTGCTACACTAATGCACTTACCCCGGTGTTTCACTAGTGTTTGGATACCATCAAGGTAGAAAGTTTCCTCAGTATGTTGGAGCCATGATCCATGACTGCCAGCTTCATGTTTAAAACCCTCGCACTCCCAGGAACTCCTTAAATAGATCAAAGCTGTGAAAATGAGTTCAGGACTGTATGAAGGATGTGGAAATAACTCCGAGTTGAGTTCTCATAATGTGGAAGTGATGTTGGTGAGTGATTGTGACAGATGTGTCAGTTATCTTTCCATGGATTTTCAAGGATCAGGCCTTCCACTCTCTGAACGTTCATGGGAACGACTGCAGTGGATGCCGAGCCACCCCGACCGGGATTGTCATTCACAGACATATGGCCTTCTTTAAAACGTTTCCACCACTGAAATATTTTACTGCGATTAAGAGTCTCGTCACCGTACTGTGCTTGAAGTCTTCTGTAAACGTCAATCGGCTTTACACCTTTATTCATGAGAAATTTCAACACCAGTCCCGGTTTGACCTAACCTCCCACAAAGCTAAATTAAGCAGACAGATGATGCTATAGAACTCGTGGGACACGCAGTTGCTTTGAAACATGAGATACGCATGTTGAGTGTGGGAAGGTTTTGCATCTGGTACTGCTTCAACTTTTATGTCTGCTGCACCCTGTTCTCCAATCGGGAATTCTGTGCGTTGTTATAACCTTATGGGACCACAGACGTTTATGCAGTTGGTTAATCAGTCCTTCAAAACGCTGCTGTTGTCAGAACTGGTATGGGAAAGAGGCTGATGAAACTGTAAACGAAACCAAGTTGTTTTCAATATTTCTTATAATTTTCAACATCTTATTCCAAGTTGCTTCTGTGATTCACTAGAGAAAGACAATCAAAGCATGAGTTTGCTATTCCTTTCGTAAACTGAAGTCAATCAACACTATTACTCACACTGTTATTGGAAATAGAACAGATACGTGGCCACAAACACAACTGCAGGTTGATTTGTCCATTGGGACAAAAGTGCAGCAGGTGGAGTTATTTTGCCATTTGTGCTTTTAAACATCCTTATGATTCAGAGAAACTATGCAGAAAATATTTTGGTAACAGCTTATAGTATAATACTGCGTCGTTTAAAAAAGGTTTTCTGAAAACTGTTTTAAAAAAATGGAGATGTCTCATTTTGCAGTAAAGATGGGGGAGGGGGGTCGATTCAATGAAGCATCATGATTCTTTTGTGTGCCTATTTATACGTTTACGTTTGAAGCAGTAAAATATTGCTGTTCCTCTATAATCCTACAGGTGGCGACCTCTAATTTATTTGCACAGCACAGCATCATTTGCTTTTATTTTTAGAATTGGAGCAAAATCGAAACAAACAATATTGTGATACTTTCAGAAACGCAATACAAATTTAATCAGCTTTACCAGAAAAGCTTTAAGAGATTAATGTAGTTGTTTTGTTTAACACTTTTGGCCACATCATAATGCCATGTTTTGTTTGATAGCACTAATGACTTTATTGTGATTCTGAAATAGTAATACCTTATACTATTGCACAGCTGATTATGTTTAAATGGGTTGGAGACAAATGTATTCATTTATATCCAAAAGGGAATAGAGAGAGAGAGGGAGAAACTGAAAGTGATATAAAAAAAAAAGAAGATATAAAGCTTCTTTGGCTGGTTCTATTGTCATTGGTTCCATCCATCCATCTAGTAACCTCTGTAGTCCAACTATTGACCGTGGAGGCCAATGGTGACCATTGTATTTATACCCATTTGCCCAACCATGGTAGGCTGTCCAGGCAACATTCACAAACTCCAGGCAATTAGCCTAATCTGCATGACCCGACACGGAAATCAAACCCAGGACCTGGAGGTGGAAGTCGACAGTGCTAACCACTAAGTCACTGTGCCACCATAATGCCATTAGTTAGCAAGGTAATAAATCCATACATCATATTTATAGTTTTACATCTGTATGCAGTGCCTTCGAAAAGTTTTCACCCCTTTCATTTTGTTCCTACTGTATTACAACTTCAAATATCAGTATGGGATTTTTCTGATCCATTTGGAAGTGCAGAAATTATATCAAATATTTTTCTTATTTAAACATTGCTTACTTTTTAAGCCAAGAATAAGATTTTATGTGTTAGATATACTGTACATCACGGCACATTGAAATCGTTTCCTCATGTCAGGATCATCAGACTTCATATGGCACCCCTGGTGCAAAGAGGTTTAAGGGCTTACAGTAGCTCAAGAATCCAAGAGTGTCAGCTTAGTGGAGCTTGGGCTTACACCGCTGACCTTCTGATCAGAAACACAGAATGTTAACCATTGAGCCACCACTAATTGGAAGGCCAATTACCCTAATCTGCATGTCTTTGGATTGTGGGAGGAAACCAGAGTACCCGGAAGAAACCCACCAAGCATGGGAAGAACATGCAATCTCCACACAGACACTAAGATGGTTATCAAACCCCTTCACCCTGAAGGTGTGTGGCCACAGTGTTAATGACTAAACCATCATGCTGCCTAAAGGGTAATTAATGTTCATCAATTACGGAGTTCTTTTTTTTTCTTTCTTTTTTTTTATACATTTTTATAGAAACAGAAAAAAAATCTCAATATAATTTATAACAGTAAAAAGGAAAACATCCACAAGAAGGTAAATACTTTCTGAAAGCACTGTGTAGAGCTATGTACTGTACATACCTGTCACAAAAAAAAAGACCTGTGATATACTAAATGGCCAAAAGTTTGTGGACACCTCACCCTCACACCCATACTGTATGCGTTTGTGGATCGTCTCAGATTTATCATTACCGTGCACTTATAATAGCCTCTATTCCAGACAAACACTGGAAAAGACACTATGTCTTCCTGGAGCTCACTTTGTGCATAGAGGAACTGCGATGCTCTACATGCATCGTCATCATTCTCATTGTCTACTGTATATCGCTTCCACCTGTATACAAGGTCGCAAATCTTCACACTACACTAATCTTCATGTCTTTGGACTGTGGGAGGAAACCCACCAAGCATGGGGAGAACATGCAAACTCCATGCACACACAGACAAGAGGCGTGAATCAAACCCTCGACTGTGGCGGTGCAAGGCAACAGTGATAAGCACTAAGTCACCTTGCCACCTAAAGCGGAGTTAATGTTCACAAACTAGGCAGTTCTTTAGCATTTTCATTTTTTTTCTATATTTTTATTGTAGCAGAAAAACATTAACTAGGAGGTTAATACTTTCTGGAGACACTAATAGAGCAATTTACACTACATGCCTGTCTAAACACTGTGTATATACCATTCCTAGAATAACTGTGATTATATATACCACTCCTAGAGTATTTATACATGAATATTTATTATATGGCCAAAAGTTTGTGGACACCATACCCTCATACCCATACCGTTTGTGATTTATCTAATAATAGCTCCCATTTGTCTGTAAATACTTTCCACTAGATTTTCACATGCGGCTGCTGTGCTTTGCTGAGGGACCCATGAATTCCTGCACTTTTTGCAAACCAGATCTTCCTGGAGCTCACTTTCTGACACCGCCTCAGGAGGTCTGGAGTTTAAACGCCAATCTACAGATGACCTGAGAGCTAATCTGTGTAAAGGGACAAGGTGTTAAGAGATCACCAGTTTCTGAAATACCCCAAACCAGCCACATCTCAGAGATGATTGAGTAAGTTACATTAATAAGTCTGTATCTGCACGGTTCTCAGCATTGTGATTGGCTGCATGAATGTGCAGGTGTTCAGGTGTTCAGGTGAGTGTGTCTTACCTGTATAAACACTTCCTGTCCCTCATTTCATCTTCTCCAACCCCCTGAGCGATGAAATAATCGTTTTTAATCCCCAGGATCTTTCCCCAGAACAGGACTCTGTTGAATTTGTAATTTCTCTTCATGATGATCAGGGAGGTGTGCAGGGCTGCTCTGTGCTCGGAGTTCAGGCTCAGTCCGTTCCCACACACCACATCCAAGTAATACAGCAAACTGCTCGAGTCCATCTCACTCACCTGATGATTTATTATGATTAAAGTAGAATTAATCGCATCCAACGCTAGTTTTGAGCGTGTGTGAGTGAGCGTGCTCGGGGTTGCTACGGTAAACAAACTACCTGGATACGAGTTGCCGTAGCAACGCGAGACGGAAACAACGTGCCTGTCGAAATAGCAGAGCCTTTTACGACAGGCGCGTTGTTTCCGTGTCCAGTTGCTATGGCAACTGGAATCCAGATAGTTTGTTTGCCGTTTAGGATTGTTTACACCGTTTATTAATCGATGATTTCATAGATTTAATTGAGAAGTTTCTCGAATAAATATTTTGTATTCTACGTTTCTACCTGCCTGTTTTCCTATTCATATGATGTTGTTATTTTTTTTAAACCAAAACATACAGTATAATATTATTATATGTAATATTACATACAGTGAGGCAAAAAAGTATTTAGTCAGACAACAATTGTGCAAGTTCTCCCACTTAAAAAGATGAGAGAGGCCTGTAATTTTACAGAGGAGTTTACCAATTAATTCATTAAAAATCCTTCAATGTGATTTTCTGGATTTTTTTTTCTTTCTTTCTTTCTTTCTTATTTTGTCTCTCATAGTTGAGGTATACCTATGATGAAAATTACAGGCTTCTCTTACCTTTTTGAGTGGGAAAACCTGCACAATTTTTAGCTGACTAAATACTTTTTTGCCCCATATATATATATGTTTTTATTTTTTATATAATGTAACATGTAATGTAATATAACAAAATTAAGTAGCATGATGAAGACATATATTTACACAATAAAATATATATTTTGGCATAATGTACACCTATCGGCAAAAGCATATGGGCAAAAGTACTCGAACACCTCACTATCGCACCCATTGGATTGTGGAAGCCCCGGTTCGATTCTCACCCAAACTTCAGTCACTGGATAGAGATGGAGAGTTGCATCAGGGAGGGCATCTATATATGGACATATATATATATATATGTGTGTGTGTGTGTGTGTGTGTGTGTGTATTTACACGTGTTATATTGTGTTATATACTATTTCTTGTATTGTTTAGCATTACTATTTTCCTTTCCTCAAACTAAAACCTCTTCCAGCATGTCAGTGCCCCTGTGCACAAAGTGAGCTCCATGAAGACATGGTGTGTTAAGATTGGAGCCAAACAACTCAAGTGTCCTGCTGAAACACCGATTGCACCCAGAACTCCTTTTTCAGCATCAGGAATGGAAATGATCACAAAGCCCCCACAGCAACACTTTCAAAAATCTACAGGAAAGCCCTCCCAGAAGAGTGGACGTTATTATCAGAGGCGATGCTACGGTGGGTTGGGGCCCTGGGCAAGAATTTGCATGGGGCCTCTCCAAACAGCATTCATCACCATTATCTTATAAATAATAAATAGGTTTGTCACGGGCCCCCTACTTGCCTGGGGCCCCAAGCAGGTGCCTGCCTTGCCTGTTGACAAGCAGCGCCTCTGGTTATTACAGTAGCAAAGTGTGACAAAATCTGGAATGTGAGGCCATATAGCATACTGCATGTATTATAAATCTATTTACAGTATTGAAATACAATACATATAAAATATTCAGTACGAGAAACTAGCCTGAGATATCAGCATAACCTGCCAATTTAGGACATTACAAATCTGTCCTAAACCCCATCAGGAAGTTTGTCGATAAATGTTGTCCCTACTCTTTCCCGAATGCAAGACTAAAACATTTGATAACTCATGTTCTAAACTGTAAGTATTTCTAGTCATATTAAGAGGTATCAAGTTTTAGTAGTAAGATAACTTCAAGCAAACTTGGACATCTGGTGAATTTAAACATAGCAGCATTTCGTTTTTGGAAGTTAAAACTTCTATTACTATATTTTTAGCATTGAAGTGCCTGTTAGAATAAACATGTTTCAATTTATACAAGGTGTTCAAGTCAGACCGGGACTTGTGCTATATTTCCTCACGAATGAAGGCATAAAGTCGATTGACATTTACAAAAGACATCAAGCACAGTACAGTGATGATGTTTAAAGATCCCAGCTCGAGGTGGCTCAAAACGAACTGCAGTCATTCCTGTGAACATTCAGTGAGTGGAACGCCTGACTTTAAAAATCGACAGATAACATGCTATTCTTCATGTTATTTACGTGGAAAATTTTACACACATCGCTTGTTTTCTGTCAGGGCTTGCATTTTATTTTAAACAAAATTTCACAACAATGCAGTGTAATGGTGTTGATACTGTAGCTTTTAATGCTGGATCGTGTTCACGTCTGATGTAAATTCAGCATTTAATTTTTAGAAAGCAATTCTGTACTTCTTCAATGAAAACCAATAAGCAGGAAATTACACCACTGAGGACTTAGATCTTTGTTGTATGATTCGTCACATCACAGATGAAAGTCTTTGTATTAC
The DNA here is from genome assembly GCA_030068045.1 of Platyallabes tihoni. Classification (NCBI taxonomy): domain Eukaryota; kingdom Metazoa; phylum Chordata; class Actinopteri; order Siluriformes; family Clariidae; genus Platyallabes; species Platyallabes tihoni. The sequence goes on along the minus strand of JAQQZS010000004.1, from coordinate 19,286,659 downwards.
ATTTGATCTGATTAAAGCCATGTAATTGCTTTTTCTCTCTGGCACAAAAATCTCCTCTATAAATGAGCCCAGACATTCAAAGTCTTAATGCTATCATGAGGCTGCAACAGTAATCCAGTTCCAGAAAACAAAATCCAAACATTGATAGAAATCCTTCAGTTAAAATTCTTGTTCTTATCGCGTAGCATGACATGTACTTGGCACTGCTGGAAATTTGGACCAAAATCCCAAAACGTGAACTCTTCTAAGACTAGCTTTCAGTGTCTTTAAAGTTAAACAGATGGATGACTTAAGCATAATGTTGCATCATGAGTCTCTCACAGGAGTAAATGACATTAAATGATATTTCACAGTCTAGTACTGAATTTAACCAATTGGTTGCAAGCTATTATCATATCGCATAGTCTGACACACAATAAATCCATGTGCAATTCCTCTGGAAGCTATATATGGGAATTTGACCAAACCTTTAGAAAACCTTTTGTAGGAAGCATAGGTGTGCACTAGTTATTTTATTTTCTAATATATATATATTTTTTTAATGAACAAAATCTCTTTTAAAAAGGGGAGGGTCAAACCTGTTATTCACAACTCCTCCTAAACCATTCATAGGAATTTGATCAAACTTACAGTACACAGTACCTTTTTCAGAAAGCATAGATGTGCACAGTCTATTGAAAAAGGCAGAATGCATGCCAGTTATAGAGCCAGAGAGAATAATACCAAAAATAAATACATTGAAAACTATGCAGCATCTCAATACCAGGATCACCAATTCAAATATAACCGGAACAGTCATGAATGATGTCATTAAGGAAAATAACTATTGTATCATGACTCCACTGTACCTGTGACTTTGGTATGTAATATTTATTACTTTCAAAATGTTTTGTAGCATCACTTTTTCCATTTTTCACTTTTTTCAGTCGGCAGGTGGCACATGTCTGCCTTGGAGGACTCAAATCTGTTTATTTGTATAATGCATTTAAGAAAGGACCTCTTCACAAAGCTTTAATGGAATAAAAAATCTGGATCTAAGGAACTGTGCAAAAGTCTTAAGTACTGTTTTAAAAAGACTTTGTTATACATGTTCATATAATTTCATTATTAAGTCAGGATATTAAAACATTTGTGATTTTCAGACATTAATATTCCAAAATATTAATATTTTTTATTCATATTCACAGAAAACATCTGTAGGCCAGAAAAGAAAGCAGAATATAAAAGCACTTTTCAAAAAAAAAAAAAAAAAGTTGTTTTTCCTGCATGAAAAGTGAAGCAGGTGTAATAAAGTCCCCAGAAGGACTGAGGCTGGTTCTGTAGGATGTTTAGTAAAACTAAGCAGCGCTTTTCCTAATAAAACATTTAAGCAAATGTTCATCTCATTGTCTTTCATTAGTTAATTTTTACTGCTTTTTATAGACGGACAAAACATGGTATTGGTGCTAAAAATGTCTTTCTTTAGGTGAAAAAGTGAATTTTTAGGTAGGATCATATAACACTATTTTTCATAGTACTTCATGCTTCTTATCTCCCGATCCATGCTTCATTTTTTCTTTTTGTAAACATGCATAAACAATTATACAGTATTTAATCAGATAAAAAGAAGCACATTTGCTAAATAAAATACAAATTTGTGCCCTTTTATGTAGTGTCTAACTTTTTAAAATTCAAATATTTCAATGATTTTAACTGTCAATCAGATGAAACTTGGCCGATTTAGATTACACTTATGTCATAAACCTGTGGATTGTTCTAAAATGCTAAATTGTTAAGATATTGCAACATGAATCTGGCATGGTTACAGACTGTCACGTTCTGCTGGCTGTTGGACTGTGGGTGTGGCATAGGCACAGAGGGGGTTAAGGTGTAACAAGAGTCTTTAATGATAATTCAAACAAACAAACCAAAACATGAACTGAGGAAGTTGGCATAAAACGTGGAGCATACTAAAACAGAACTCAAAACACAAACGAGGGATGGCACACTAATACACAATACAAACATGGGATACCAACTGGACTAGACAAGACACACTAAATAGACTAGCGGGCTAAACACTAGGGACTACACATGTAAGGGATTGACAAACAAGACAGGCTTGGCTAGGTCTGCTAGC